>JARHVA010005948.1:405000-607500 GCA_037957365.1 Torreya grandis | reverse complement strand
TATGAAAAAAAATCATAAACATAAATTAAATACTATTTCAATAAAATAATTTGACTTCTTTAAACAAATTTCAATTATCAATTATACTCTAAAACTAATATAAAAAAGGACAGAAAAAGAGAAAAAGATAAGGGTAAGGAGAAGTAAAAATGAGTCTATTTTGTAAAGAAGAAGAAAATAGTTTTGTTGAGTAGATAAATCTCTTGAAAAACTAGTCTTATGTTTGGACAACATATACACAATAAAAACAATACAGTCTTGAAGTCTAAGGACAAATTAAATATTAATAAATAAGGTAAATTACAACATATACATGTATATGAAATGAATTTCAATATTCACATCATTTAAGATTAAAAATGACTCATGAATCACTTATAGAGATTGATCAAAGAATTAAAAAAATCACATATTTTTGTCCAAAACTACATAGGTTGATGAAAAGGTTCTTGCCATTTACCTTGATATGGATGGAAACATGATTCTAGACTCTGACCTCTACCATGGCATAGCTCTGATCTTTACTTCTCCTTCTTGATCTCTTTCTTATACTCTATGCTTGGAAATTTATCATTGGTCCTCGTTATCTCTTGACTAGGCTTCTAAGTTATTTATTTTTAATTAATTCCTCCTTATCTCCTTTAACACATTACACTCTTGTAAAACCGTTATATCCTCTCTATCATTAATACATTCAACTCAATCAACATTCTCCATCTTGAATTCTTACATTACCCCTTCTACTTAATAGCTACCAACTCCATGTTAAGATCTAATGATTTATCTCTACATTAATGTCTATATAATAATGAAAATTCATATATCAACTCCCCTAGACCATCTAACCTATAAAATCAATCTTCACTATTCATCTCTTCACTAATCCCTTACTTCCTTCTTATCACCTTCCTTTTACTAACCTTTTTTAGGCCTTTTTCATCTATACAAATAGGTATAGATTGATATTATGAAAATAAGATGATTTTATGACACCCTATATCATTTCATTCATCTATATGAATTTTATTATCTCAAATCAACTCTTAGACACCTTTTCCAAATCTTATCTAGACCTACTTAGGTTTCCCCTATCATGTTGTGCACATAATAACCTTAAATGCATACATAGACCTCTGTACTAAAAAAATAAATTATAAAATACTTTAGATAACTTGAAAATATAACTAATCACAAATTTTGACTAATTTTGAGTGGTGAAAGCTCTCAGTATCTCATTTTAATGTTCTAAACCCTAGTTCAGGGTTAAGGTTGCTTGTGACCAACCTGAGAAGCGTTAAATTGCTTATTCAAACACTAAAATGACTTTCAAGCTACTATGACAAATTTTTAAGGTATATAAAATCATGTTACACCTTTATATATTCATTTTATCCCCTTTAGACACCTTTGTTCATCATTTCTTTCAAGGTTTTGGTTTGACTATGTGTCCATACATTCTGTGTTAACCCAAGAAGGGTTATTTTAGTGTATTATATTATCAAATCAATGTAAACCTTTAAAAATGATTTTATATAGTATTTATTATGAATATTCACCTATCTCAATTAATTTGGTTGTCTTTTACTCCTTTGTAGGTTAGTTTACTCATGTTTGGGATTGGCTATAGAACTATAGATGAGAACACAGTCTTTTAAAAGGTTTGATCCTACTATTTCATGAAAAAAATATTCAAAACAATACGAAACCCAAATAAATAAATTTAATAACATACACTTACCAACATAAATTTTTAATCAACCCACTTTCTTAGAATCTTCCCTTGTACAAAAATCATACACAGTCTTCTCTTTAACACTGAACACAATCAAAAAAAGGTATTATAGGGTATGTGTCTTTCAATTTCAAAATGAAGGTGATCTTAATTATTCCATTTATGTGAGAAAAAATAAATCCTTTATTTTCATACCCCTAAAATTTAACCAAACATAAGTATATACAAATATATGAAACCTATAACTACTTTCAACAGTTCTTGGACTCCTTCAAGAATGTTGAGTCTTATAACTACCTTAATCCCTATAATACTTATATTAAAGACTCATAATATTCATTAACTATGTGTTATATGGATATTTACCCCTTATATATTCTAAACAATAACATTACAATATTTAAGTTCCTCCCAACATGACCAAAACTTGACAAGAGAATTTATATTTTCAAATTAGTAAAATTGGTGGGAAAACACCATATAACCTCAAATTCAAATTATATGATCACCTAAGAAATATAATTAATTAAAACACATTCTAAATGACACCTATCACCTAAAATAACTCAATATTGACACAATTAATATGCCCTTGCATCATAGTTTCATACAAAATAAAAACTAACTAAGAAAATATTATTACTACATAAAAAGGGATAAAAAATAATTTGTCCCTCTATCTATTTAGATATAATTAACCATCTTTCCAAACAATAACCTTATTTTGGATTACATGTAGGTTTTATATAGGAAACCAACACAAAATGTCATTAATCATCCACCCATCAATTTTCAATCATTCAATGAGAGACATCAACCATGGCTTGGATTCAACAAAGATCATGCTAATTCCTAAGGCCATGAATGTTAGGGCCAAACTGATCAAGTTTAAATTAAATTTTAGTTGTAGATATTTACTTGGACATTTATCTAAGGAATCCAAAGGAAAAATAATTATTAGATTTTTTTTGTTAGTAAAATAAACAAAAACAAATCAACAAGAGTTAATTTTCTAAGCCTAGGATCTATGGGGACTTAAATAACAAAGAAAAATAACTAAAACTAGAACATAAATGAACACTTACCTTCTTCATAAGTTTAAATATATTTTTGGCATGATATTGGGCTTGAGTTTAGCTTGTGAGCAATGTTTCTTTCTCGATGGTGCTCTAACATCATCTCCCTTTATCCACTTGCTCTATGGCATTGGAAATTGATTTTGTTTGAAGCTTCCCTACTATGAATTTATCATTAAAACATTACACAAAAAAAACTTATTATAAGTGAATTTGAATCCTTGTATTTATAGGTTTCACACTAAACCCAACCTGAGTGTACTTATATTTAGGCTAACCTTGGGTTAACTTTGGGAGGCCAAATGCAATAAATAAGGTCATTAATTATGAATTTATGGATGCATGGCTCAAAAAAAATTATTTCTAAGGTATTTATGTTTATATTTTTCCTTTTTTGAAATTGAGGATGAAGATTTCATCATGGCCTCACTTTCCTTGATAATTTTTGAATTGTATTTTCACTGATTCAACATGGAATATTTAGCTAAGCATTTCATTTTATTTGTTTGATTAATTAATTATTTTTAGTCATTTCTTCATTTTATGAATTAGATTAAGTGCCCCCCTTAATAGGTTGAAAGTGTTATAGGTAAAATCACTGAGAGGGGGGGGGGGTGAATCAGTGAACCCAAATATTTTAATTATAATTATATTCCTTTCAAACTATTAAACAATCAACACATAATAACTTGATCAAGCAATAATAACAAGAGAGATCATTCATTTAATGCATACACAAGATCAAACACATAACACATATTTCATATGGAAACCCTCATGGATAATAAAACCCACTCTCAATCCTGTAACACATGGACTACTATCCTATAATAAATTACAAATAAGAGACTGGTCAGCTCCTTTAGACCAACAAACCTTAATCATATCCTCCTAACCAAAATTATTTAGTGAAACAAATATTTCACAAGGAGAAACTACCCCTAAGAAATACCAAGTCCTTTATACCCTCATTTTAATACCTCGACCTTAGAAATGATGTCTTCAATACTTGATGATGGATCTCTATTCATCTAACCCCTAAACAAACCTCCTCTCTATCTCAAACAAGCCTCATATGCACACTTATAACTCTTTGTGTATCTTCAATCTTCAAGATATATTTTTTGACATAAAAAATATGACCTATAGGTCATACAAATAGTCATCAATATGCTCTACTCATTAATTCATCAAAGGGAACTCTACCTCTTCTTCACTCCACAACTCTCACATACACCTTACATAAATATTACTCACATGTCTTCCACACACCTAGAAACTAACACATTTGGTTTCGATATATATAGATCATCAATGAATTATCATGTTATCAATCTTTCCTTGTTAGCCATTAAACATTCCTTCACCCTTAAGGCATCTCACATAGATCACACTTAAGCACAATCCCTTTTCAAATAGGCCTAAGTCACCTTTAGGTCCTATGATGACCTAATCAATTCTTTGACACTTCTTATAGAAAAATAAAACATAAGAACACTTTCCAAATGCATATACCCATTCTAAAAACTCTATAAGTCCTTTTTAAGTGTCCATATCTAGCACAGTACCCTTCTGCTTAGGCACAAATCTCTTAAACAATATTCTATGGACATAGCCACCATGAATGAATAGACACTCAACTTATAAATATTTGTTCATATTGCATATGATTATTCAAAATTTAATAATGCACAAAAATAATCCTAATGGAGTCTAAAACACTCCTCAATATCTAATTCATCATGAGATATTGAAACAACATCAGAACAAGATCAAATACCCTTCTTGGGTTACTTGCAAAATATGCATGAACACATAATAAATTCAAATCTTCATAACTATGGTTTTAAACACTTTCATATCTTCAAATTAATATTTATAGATGTTCCTTATAGTCCTCTAAAAATTAAATTTTTTACACCATGAGTAAATTTTACATAGATGGAATGATATAGCCAAAATATATAGCACTAGTTTTTCCTTTGCAAATTCAAATATTCAAATGCAAACAGTCATAATTAAACTTCAAACACTATGCTTACATCTTGAGTCCTCACTACTCAGATTAACATACATCATTGATCTTATTTTATGAAGCTTGACCTTTAACACATAGTCCCCCAATTCCAAACATTAAACCTTGAAGATGTTGACCTCATCATGTGCACTCTTATAACTTTAACCTCATGCACTCCATCAATCTCCTATTTCTTCAACATGCTTACTCAGCTTTATTTGAACATAGAAAACATTGTCAAAATGCATGAGAGCCCAACTTTGTACCCATATATATTTGAATAAACTTATGTGCATGAGTTAATATTTAGTGAATATCAACTTGGAACTAATGTGATCATAGCCATATGACCAACTCCCCCTAACTCATTCACACATGGAAATTATGATTTCATCAAACTACCTACTTAGATTTTATACTATTGGACCTAAAATGTCTAGATGAAAACAATGATGAACCACGTAAATTATACTTATTCACATAATCACTCAAACCATTATTGTCTTCTGATAGGACCACTTACTCATTCTCAAATCACCATACTCATCCTTGAACATCTCTAACCAAGCCAAAACTCAAGATCAACCAAGCCAACTTTAAGCATAATTTGTCAAGCATATTACACACTTTATCACTATTAAATATGTTATTGAATAGCTTCATCTACTCACTAGGACACCTCCATGACATCATTGACAACTCTCCAAAAATCTCTCCCTTTGTCATTGATGTCAACAAACATCATTATACATCTCACCTTGCTTCTCTTTTTTTAAGCACTCTCATAATAAGAACTTTATCACCCTTTGACACAATGATAACGTGGGCACCAAATGATACTAAGGACATAAAAATACTATAAATAGGAAAGGAACATCTTATAAATATGATACAAACTCCTCCTTACCTTGAGCCTACCCCTTATTACTTTGACAATTTCCTCTTGCTCTATGTCAACAATCTTCTTCAACTAAGCACTACAACCAATGAAGAAGAAATACAAAAAAATAATAAAATATGATGTAACTCACTAATAATGATCTAAGAGGGACCACACCTAAGATTTTGAGAAATTGCATCACTTGATCATCTTCAGATATCCATATACCATGAAGAACCACCATACAAGATTACTAGTCACTTTTATTAAGCCATCTTAAAGACCACTAATAGAACTTAATTCCACTAATAAATTATAAAATATACTCTAAAAAAGTTTTATACCTCACCTTGAGATACTCATGCCTTTATATTTTGGATAATTTGATTAAAAGGCACTCTTCTTCACACTAGGCATGTCTAGTCTCTTTGTAGCCCTACCTAGAACTTGTAGATCCCATAATTTTTAATAGACATATCATAAAGACCTAAGACATCATATATAAATCAATATCATATTCCCCCTTAAGCACACCAATTTTCATCACCAATCCAATCCTCTACAACATACTTCCTTCACAACCCTACTAGCTAATTAGCCCTCTATATTGATAAAAACATGAACAAATTGAGAATCACAAACCTTAAAATCTATATGAATATTAATTTTACAACCCATTTAACCCATTCAACCTATTAATAATCCTCAAACCTCAATTCACAAGGTAAACTATTTTTTAGCATAGCCTAAAACCCTAAAATCTTAAAAGCAAACAAGGTCAATAGACCTCCTTCTAGTCAATACACACCTCTAAAAATTATTTTAAAACTAAATAAAAATATCACACACTTCTAGACCAATATTTGAGCTTACAAATCTTCTAGAACCCATACATACTATAACCCATTTTAGGACCTGCATACTCTTAAATACAAACTAGGAAACCCAAGAGCAAATAAAAATCTCCAATTTGACTTCAAATATTTCTATAATTTTTTAATATCTATTCTAAAAGTAAGAAGAAAAAGTATGAATTCTAGGGATAAGTTATTAAGTACCCATAATGATGCACACTATTCTAGACATTGTGAGAACTCCTCTTTGGTTGTGGAGGAAGACATCTATATATAAGAAAACACTAAATAGAATTGATGTTAGTAGAGATATGTGCAGGATACTAAGCTACATGCTTATTTTAAGAATCATAACACTTCCTTGGGATGATAGTCCACTATTTAGAAATATATTTTTTAAACAAACATAAATGAAGAGAGAGAGAGAGAGGGGGGGTTACAATACTATTTATCATGTTGTAGGTCTGAACATGTTAGTGAATAAATGAAATGTTAGTTGGGTAGGGGAATTATGCTTTGGTAAGGTTGTTGGGGATGTTTTGGAGTTGATAGTATAAAAACATAGTGACCAACATTGGTTAAGTGACCAATGTTGGTTTAGGTCACTGCTATCACTTTAGATAATCGATATTGGTGGGGTTATAGAAGGATTTTTTGAGAAAGGAAAAGCAGTGTGTTTTAGTAGAGGGGTTGTGAGGAGTCATAATGGGGTGAGTAAGACTCAAGAAGGGTAAAGTAGAGGTTGATATGATAAGGTAGAGAGATGGAGGTGGGGGAGTGTTAAAACTCTTCCATGGAGGAAGCTTAGGTTTCACAACTAGTTAAATAGTATATTTGTAAAACCAATATGAAATGACTATTTAAAACATGCAAAAACACCAAAATGTACTTATCTAGGTTGGACACATGAGAAACTATACTAGATAGATGGCTCTAATGAGGCTTGATGAATTATTACATGAATAGATGAGGCTAAGGATATGTTTCTGATCTATGGTTCTCAAAACACTATGTAGTTTGTCAATTCCTAATCTAGAATAATTTATGCAGAGTGGCAATAAGCTTGGATGTCGATAGTGATGCTAGAATGCTCTGATAATGAATGATCTATGTGAATCAATGATTTTGACACTATGGCCAATTTGGAAGTAGGCCTAAGTCATTGACATTGATGGGCCCAATGGCATTGATTGAGGGATAACCAATGTTGGTTCCCCAAGACTAGGTAAAATAGGTTATATTTAGCCTTTTATCTCACTTCTTACTTTGACAAAATGGGTTTTCCCATTGGAAAATTGTCATAAAATGAGGTCAAGAGTTGGTTAGGTATGTAAGGAGTTATGAAGGGGGAATAATAGGTCCTAGGTGGTTAGGATAGAATGACCAAGTCCTAGGATGAGTCAAAGGGTGAGAACTAGTCATAGGGTGAGGTGGCCAAGTGAGATTTAACCAATTTAATTAAATAATTCAATTAATTAGATGTGCACAAAGGGTAAATACATAGGTTAGGGAATTAAATAAAAAATGGGCCAAGGGGTAATGTGACCTAGGTAATCACTCAAGGGATTAGCATAATTTTTGTGTCTACATTTGCCCCTTTTATCTTGTAACTTGTATGGACAAGTTTCAAGACAAAAATAAGGATTTGCTACCCCAATGATGGGATGGCGTATTAACCCCTCAAAATGGGGACCGATAATGGTAAAACCATAATCAGTGATAATTTTGAAATAATATATGTGTGTAATGTTAGGTGGGAAGTAAAAATGTGGTGATAATGTGACACACATACATACTACTTCATGCCAAAGTTTGTTAAATGGTTAACAATTCAAGAGGATGGAAGTAGAAATAACCAATACATAACATATATAAGTAACATCTAATCAAGTTAAAACCATCAAATTTTCATCTCCAATGGTTGATGTGTCCCAAGTATGTAAAAATGGAAATGCTCTTAGAAGACACAAAATGGTCGTAGGCAATAGGGAGTAGTCAGGGTCATGATCTGCAATGCCTATGAAAAAGACAACTTCAAAGCAATCATAGTGCTAGCTAACTTAGTGACAATCAATAATGTTATCATAAAGGGTGTGTTTGGTTAGGGAGATATATGAGATCTCCAAGTCATGAATCGTGGTTGGTAGAGATGTTAGTGAACCTCATGGTTAGCTGTCATGATTGGGACATAAGCATGATCTCCAATTTCCCCTAATGTATTCCATTTTAAACTATGAAAGGCTCACATTCTCTTAGGTAGAAAAAAATTTTGAGGTAAGGAGTGTTGGAGATTGGTTTCCCTAGATAAGTTTGATTGACATCAGTGAGGTTGCTAATGTCGGTGGCATAACCATTATCGACTATCAAATTGATGTCAGTTGTTTAGAGCACAAAAATGGCAACACTGGTGGCAAACCAAACCTAATAAAAAGGGTTTGGTAGCCCTTAAAATCTCATTTGTCATTTTTTGATTGACAATATTGAGCTCTAGAGTTTGGTGTGTAAAAACATAAATTTCTTATCATGTGTGAAGTAGGTGGCAAGGTTTGAGTGGTAGATAGGAGTTGTAGAGCACTTGAGAGTGAGTAGAGTGAGGTCCACACTCTTGGGACACTGTTGGATCACACAGGTGGATTTGATATTGTTATGGATTCACCTATGCCTAGAGACCCTATATGTAGAGTGGCTACCTTACTACCTACTATCTTAGCCCATCATCACTGAGTGGATGAGGTAGGACCACTATTCACCTAATTTGTAATTTAATTATGATTTTAATTTTTTTTGAAATAAGGGTAAAAAAAGGGTAGGGTGAAGGGAAAAAGAATAGATATAGGTAAAAAGTGAAATTGAGGAGATTTGGGTGGGTTTAGGAGGGTTAAGGGTAATTTTAGGGTAGAAAAGGGATATAGGGGGTTTTGATAGTTTGGCCATGGGTTGAACCAGTTGTTGACATCAATAGCTTTGGCTGATGTTGATCAACCTACAAAAGATTGGGCCCAATCTAAGGGATCGATGTTAGTCATGTAAGGACTGATGTCAATCTATATAGAAGTAGGGAGGGGTTAAAGAGGGTCATTTAGCAAGTAACAAGGCAAACTAGGGAGTAAAATTTGGATCTCAAGCACCATAAGTTGGGCACTAGAGGGTTTATGATCATTCAAAGTATAGGAAAATGTTGGGTTTATAAATAAACTAGTTAGGTGTTGTTTATTAGGTTAAAATGGCCAAGCTAACCTCAAGAGACTGTATGTCATATAAGTGTTACCTACATAACCCTGTGATGGGTCTCAAGCCAATATAGTTCTCCCAAAGTGGAAAGTAGGTTAGAGGGATGGTTGTTTGAGATGAATAGTTATTGGTTTTAATGATGTGCATGTTTATGGTTATAGCTAAGACAAGAGCTCATACTTCAAGATCAACTCTCAAATTTGCTATAGAGGATATGAATAGACATGACTCTCGATGAGTGGGAGCATATCACTATAGTTAGCCTAGGAGATTTTTAGAGATGTGGTTGTGTTTTAAGGGATGCGAGCCTGATGGTGGTGTTGATAGAGTGGTGGGATCCAACCACCAACACCTTTCATCTTCCCATAGGTGAGATGACAGTCCTATTAGAGGATGTATATCATATTTTTAGGTTATTGATACATGGTTCTAGCTTATACACATGTGGTCAAGATGAGCATGATGTGCTCATGGGCACATTATTTAGAGATCATGCTTGGGAGATAGAGTACCATTCTTCTATCTTCACATATGATCCCCTATATGAGGATAATTATGATGAGAATAGACTTGTAGTCATACTCATGATTGGAGTAACTATTGATATATGTAAAGGGTGGTATATTTCTAGTGGCTTTGATATGTGTACTAGCTTACATGCTAGAGTAGAGGATGATGTTTACTTGGGGTGCCACATTCCTCATGTAGTTTTATAAAGAGATATGAGGGATCAAATTACAATGGTGGTGTAGCCTTTGCATGGGTCACCTTTTAAACTATTGGGCCTATGAGCATATCATAGTGACCCAACCATTAGGCTTCCCTATCACCATGATTATAGGATATAGAGTGGAATTTAGACATTGGAGAGAGTCCATGGCCCATGCTTGGATAGATGGTGTGTTCAGATATACTGAGTACTAGAAGAGGATTTTGGATGCCCTAATATAGTTAGATATCATATGGAGACCATATCTAACACTTCTTCCTTTTCTATAATAGATGATACATCTAAGAGGCACCCAAAACATGAGGTGGGTGCATAGTAGGAGAGCCAAGGAGGTGGAGAGAATACCAATAGAGTACATTAGGTGCTAGTATGGGCTTGTGAAATGAGTACCCCCTAACATTCCAAAATATAAGAGCGATAACATAGAGATACCCCTACCATTACCAGAGGTGACAAAGGGGCTTGACTTTGAGGAGCTCCTAGCTAGAGGAGTTGATGATGTAGGTTATATAGGGGCATATAGTACCTGGTGGGTAAGATAGTACACCATGATCCCATAAAGACCACTCATTGATATGTAGTCCATTTATTGAGAGATATTCTATATTCTAGGCTAGGGATGCAACACAAACATAGGTATAGGTTCTATAAGGATAGGTGACAACACTACAAGGATAATTGATAACATTCATAGGGTAGGCTTCAGTCTTATAGACATAGTTAGTGGTAGCACAGTCAAATGTGTTGACTCTAGGTGGTTAAGTGATAAGGATAAAGGCATAGTTAGATGCCATGATAATAGAGAAAGATGCCCTGAGGGATGGATAGGCAATTTCACCTTCATCACCATGACAAGCACCATTGCAGGCACCTACTTTTGGCATGATGAGACCACCATAAACATTGTAGGCACCTATAGTAGGGAGTATGAGATCTCCATAGATAGTTTCAATTGAGAGATAAAACACTAATATAGAAAAGATTAAATATTATACACAAGACCTTAGGTTACATCTAGAGATCCCTAAGTAAGCTGACTATCTAATATAATAGTGAATGACTACCTATAGCACAACATCAAGCTCCCAACACTATAGATAGGTTGAGGATATGGGTGACACTATAGGGTCATGACCACCTCCATGATAGGATCAGTAAACCAATTTTGTATATTTTTGAGTTTGATATGATGTATATACATATACCAGCCTGTGTACCAAAGATGCAAGATGTAAATTTTTGAGAGAGAAAGACATATATATTCATGTAACATTAATGTATAATTTGATATTTAGCATATACCAGATGGTACCATTGTTATGACATGTTTATGATTTATATGATGATGATGGTATTATAGATGTTGTTGTTATTGATGACATGCTATTATGATGTGAGATATTAAATGTTATAGTTATGGTTATGATGATGTTAGTATGTTACTATGTTATATGTTAAGAATTATGGTTATGATGATGCTAACATGTTATTAGGTTATTAGAACATTTCCCATATTTGTGATGGTACATTCATAATTAAATGTTTAGAAACATCTTAACATTTTTCCATATATGTGATGGTGTATGCACAAATGTACTATGTTAGTTTTTCATTTCAGCATTTTCCATCTGTGTAATGGTGTATGATTTAAAATGAATGATGTTGATATAACTTCCATGTGTATTGGTATTCAAAGAGACTATTGATGAAAACGTTAATTATAATTCACATAACATAAATTGGTATTTATTGTTTCTACGCTACTTTGCTTTCTACATTCAAAAGAGAGAAATGAGAAACTAAGAGATGGTCTAGGGTTAGAAGATACCCAAATATAGTCGTGTGCACCGAAATCAGACGTTGGAAGGTACTCCTCTTTGGCTGTGGAGGAATGACAGCTACAAAGAAAAAGAGACTAAAACACAAAAAATGTTAGACGAGGAGACGGTGGGCTATCAAGCAAAAGCTTGATCCCTGAAGTACGAAGACTTCCTTAAGGGATATCAACCCACTAATTAAAAATAGAATATTTGACGAAAGTAGAAATAATGAAAGACAGAATGAAGGAAATAAAAGACAAAAAGCAGAATGCGTACCTGATATGTAGCAAACTATTCTGCACAGTCATCGGTGTTGGTCTCTATGCCAGCGTCGGTCAAGGATGGAGCCGATGTCAGTTAAAGTGTCGGCGTCGGTAGGGGTAGTGACCAACATCAGTCATGGTAATAGTTTTTGGACGGGGTCTGGTCAGGTTTGGACAGGGTTTTAGGATTGTAGAATGGTCTGAAGTTTTTGTCTGAGGGTTAGGGAGCTAGTTTTGGAGTCAGAGGGATTGCTTGGGGGTTTGTGTAGGGATCTGGGTAGAGTTACAGACTATATATTTTGGACAGGGAGGATAGAGGTGATACGGGAGGAAGTTAGGTTGGGTCTGTGGTCTAACTCTAATTCTGGGTAATGATATCAAATAAAAAACAATAACTAGAGAGTAAAACAAAAACACAGAGCAAACGCTTACCTGTTATACACTGAAAATAGAGTCGGAGACATGATTGATTTTGTCGCTATGTTGGAAAAGTTTGATGTAGAAGACCTCCAGCAACATGATCAAAGTAAAATACCTGTATCAGAGAGAGAGAATACAAGAGACTGAATGTAGATTGGTTGATTGCAAGAGTTGGTTGATCATTCGAATGAATTAGATTATTGATTAATCTGAATGAAAAGAAATGCTAACTGAAGGTCTGATAACTAATCAAGAAATGGATTGGCAACTGAATTATGAATAACAGATAATGGATAATGGATAACAGATCCTGTGTTCAGGCAAGAATGCAGTATTAGGGATAACCGACACCAGTAGGATCATCGACGTCAGCTAAGAAGTGACTGACGTCGGTGATGTCAGCCGAGTAGTGATCGAGTCAGTAGATGCAGAATGGGGACAAAAGGCTAACTTTAGCTCTCTGCTCATTTTTACATGCTGCCAGGGTCAAGGCTCGTGGGAAAGTAGTCGACAGGGGTTAAATAGGCATGGAAGAATAAAATACGGGTTAAGGGGAGGATGACAAGGGTTAGACACAATTACGGTGTCTACATTTGCACCTTTTTATCCTGTTGGTTGTTTTGGATGAACTGCAAGACAAAAATAAGAGTTGGTTACCCCAGGTGTGGGATAAGGTCAATTTTGTCTTGTTGGTTGTTTGAATGAACTGTAAGACAAAAATAAGAGATGGATTGCCCTGATTATGGATGAGGTATTCCCCCTCAAAGTAGGAGTTGAGGGAAGGGAACTGAGAATCAGGTGTTGATTTGACAAAGAGTGGAAAAAAAGGGGGTGAGGGTGAATGCTACAAAAGTCATGATTATGCGTATACCACTTCACGAGATGGTCAAGTCAAATTATCATAGGTCAAGGCTCGATGAGTGCCAAAATTGAAGTAATCGAGCCCCAGCATGTGGTCGTAACTGATCGAGTTATTCAATCTAAGCTGTAGCTCCAAATGGTCATCGTGTTCTAGGTATCCCAGGCTCAAGAAGTGCTCCTAGAAACATGAAAAAGTCACAAGTAGTGCAGATCAATCAGCTTGCGATCCTATACTTGTGAGGGTCTAAAAATAGTCTATGCACAATTTTGCTAACCAGTCATGAGGTAGCATATAGGCAAAAAACAACCAAGGCAACATTATCTTAGAAGTGGTCGAAGTTGGAGGAGATAGGCATGATCTCCAATGGTCATTGGTCGAGGGCAGATGGATGGACAAAAATATGTGGCCGAGCTAACCTCAGAAGACGTTATGTGATCTGAGTGTTGCCTACATAGCCCTTGTGTGAAGGGCCTCAGGCCAATGTAGTTCTCCTTAAAAGGGAGGAAGGGTCAAAGGGATGGAATTGGTCTTGGTTGAGGGCAAGGTCATGGTCAAAAGGAGGAAAGAAGGTTTGTCCATCAGAGAGACGAACAAACAAAGGTGGTCGAGCTAACCCCAAAAGATATTATGTCATTTGAGTGCTGCCTACATAGCCCTGGTCTTAGGGCCTCAGACCAATGTAGTTCGAACTAGTTGAAAAGATTGGTCGATGATTGGTTTGGTCATGTGTCGAAATGATGAGGAGAAAAATATGTTACAGCCTTTTCCAAATGGTGTATTCTGCAACATTGGTTGAGGGGTCTTTCATCCCTAGCAGTTTTCCATATTCATGATGGATGTATGCTAAAGATGAATTGAGGTCTATTTATGATTCATCAAGTATTGGTTTATGCTTAACATAAATTGCATCTGGTCGATAGTTTCCATGTGTATTGGTGTCCATAGAAACTAGCAAATAGGCTATGGGAGTGGCCTGAAAAGAGAGTTGAGTTGAGTTGATTAGGTTTGACAAGTGATGAAGTTGAATGTGACCAAAGTGAAGAAGAAGTGAAAGGCATGCTCTTTCATTGACAAGGACCAGAATGATAGCATAGATAGGGGTTGCTAGAACCAAGAGCCCCATTCATGCATGACGTTGTTGACCATAGTTGTGTTAGAGAGGTAATCAAATCACTTTGACATTAAAGTGAGTTTGAAGTCCCTTGAGTAGGTGATAGGAGGAGGATAGGGTAACCCATTTTAGAGCAGAGATAACTTTGCCCCTTTTGATAGGAGACCCTGAGGCAACTACAAGCCAAGTCCATGACCCATTTTTTTTTTTTTGGGTGCAGAATGATCAATGCGGGAAGTCTACATAGAGATGTCATTTGCTTGGTGGTCATTTGTGAAGCTGATCAATACAGGAAGCTTCTAAGAAATATTGTTGTTTGTAGCAAGAGTTAGTCATAGCCATCCTTCGAGGGAGTGGTCTATATTTTGCTTTATATATAAGGGCTTTGAATAGCTGTCCTTTGAGGGAGCAGTCTATTAGCTACAACAATGATAGTATAGTTGTCCTTCGAGGGAGCAGTCTACCTTTTGATTCTAATTTGGTGACTTTGGATATGTTTTGACATCTTGATTTGTTTTGACAGAAATGTGAGTCATGGACAAGACTATAGAAGGTCAAGGGCTCCCTTTTATTAGGACAAAGCATCCATACTGTATAAAAGGGGTATATGGGATTTGTTAAGGGGAATAGGGTTGAAAGGAATGAGGACTAAGAGGACGGGGATTGCTCAAGGGATGAGCTCAAGGTAAATGTCAAGTGGATGAGTACTCGACTAACAGTAGAATGGTCACAGATGTAATGCATTAAGAGGCTCAAGTTCTAGTTGTCCATCGAGAGAAGATAAATGATACGTCCCTGATCCATACTTGTGCATGATAATGAAACGTCTGAGCCAATTAGGGGCAAACTTGCCTTGTTTACTTTGCTCCATATTGGTCACGTGCTGATTCTCTTTGAGGATGAGGTCTCTGATATTGAAATCTCGTTCTCATAGATTTTTGTCATAGGCTCGCTTTATGCGATGTTGATAGGCATGGAGATGGTTGAGGGTAGTAAGACGGTGCTCATCAAGTATCTCAAGTTGAGCTAAGTGATCTTGATGAAAGTCATCATTAGAAAGAATGTCATGCAGAGAGATACGGAGAGATGAGATCTGTACTTCAAGAGGTAGGAAAGCCTTTATTCCGTACACTAGAGAGAAAGGGGTAGCACCCATGGAGGTTCGAATGCTAGTGTGATAGGCCCACAAAGTGAAGGGAATGTGAATATGCCAATCCCTTCCAGTGTCACTGACCACCTTCATGAGAATTTTGGTCAAGATTTTGTTGGAAGCCTCAGCTTGCCCATTTGCTTGTGGGTAGTAAGGCGAAGAGAAACTGAGCTTGATGCCAAATGAGTCGTAGAGTTTTTAGACGGTCTTGTTTTTTAAGGACTTGCCATTGTCAGTGATGATCTTATGAGGGACACCAAAATGATAGATGATGTGGGTGCTAATGAAGTTGATGATCTTGTCGGCTTTTATGGAGATGAGAGGAATGGCTTCCACCCACTTGGTGAAATACTCAGTGGCGGTGATGATGGATTGATGATGAAGAGATGAATGAGGGTTAATCTCACCGATGAGATCTAAGCCCCACTGAGAAAAAGGCCAGAAATCCTGAGTGACTTGTAAGGCATGACTAGGAAGATGAAGCAAGTTAGAGTGTTACTGACACTTGATGCAACATCGAACATAGTCACTACAGTCTTGATGAAGGGTGGGCTAATAATAGACCAGATGAAGGATGCGCTTGGCAACCAAATTCCCACTAAAATATCTACCACAAATCCCATCGTGGACTTGCTTAATGGCCTGAGATGCTTCAGAGGAGGTGAGACAGTGAAGAAGGAGGCTGCCAAAGCCTCCCTTATAGAGAAGACCCCCTAGCATGGTATAGCAAGCGGTATGCTTGATAAAAGCTCACCGTGCATTGCTAGAGAGATCGGGAGGGATGACAAACAAAGATAAGAAGTCCATAAGTTGCTTATACCAATCATCTCATGGGCTAGAGTCTATGGTGTTGATATGATTAATGTTAGGAGAGATATAGGAAGGCAACAACACATGATGCACCGTGACAAAAACTCTAGATGCAGATGAGGAAGATGAGATATGGGAAGCGAGAGAAGCCATGGTGTCAACAAACTTATTTGTGGATCAAGGAATAGTCTGCAGGAGGTAATGACTGAAAGAGGTTAGAAGAATGTCAACACGGTTTTTATATCTTTGCAAAATTTCATTTTTATAGAGGTATGAACCATTGACCTGATTGACGATGAGTTGCAAGTCACCGAAGATGTTGATGGACTTGATGCTGAGAGAGAGGGCGGTCTGAAGTCCCAAAATTAAGGCCTTGTATTCAGCCATATTATTTGTACAATTAAAGTCAAGCTTGAAAGACAGAGGCATGGGCTCACCATCGAGTGGGATGAGAATGACTCCCGCACCCCCACCAAGTTGACATTTGGAGCCATCAAAGAACATGGTCATTTGGTAGACAGTGTCATCGGTGGAAAGCGCAGCGATAGACTCGTCAGGGAACTCACACTACAAAGGTTGATTGTTGGGAAGAGGGGCATCTACCAGTTGATCAGTGATGGTTTGCCCCTTGATGGATTTTTGTTGGATGAATTTGAGGTCAAACTCAGCAAGCAACATGAGCCACCGAGCCATACATTGATGTTGATATGGCTTGGAGTGCATAAACTTAAGAGGGTCGGTATGAGTGATGACAAAGGTTTTGTGATTAAGAAGATAGTGGCAGAGTTTAGTAGTGACAAAGACTAATGCCAAATAGAGTTTCTCAGTATGAGTATACTGAGTTTCATAGTCGACCAGTGTTCGGCTGATATAGTAGACTGCTTTCTCACGGTGATGCTCATCTCGGTGCACGATCATGGCACCTAACGAATGGTTGGTGACAGAGATGTAAAGGTAAAAGGGTTGATCATCTTTAGGTGGAATGAGGACTGGTGGAGAGACCAAATAGCGTTTAAGGGCTTCAAAAGCCTCTTGATAGTCATTATCCCATGTAAAGGAGATGTCCTTTTTAAGGAGATGATGAAAAGGTTGGCAGTGGTCAGAAAGATGCAAGATGAAATGATGAATGGACTGGAGCTTCCCTTGTAGATTGCAAAGCTACTTGAGATTGGTCAGGGGCAACATTTCGAGGATAACACAGATCTTGGTGGGATCTATCTCAATGCCATGAAAATAAACAATAAATCCTAAGAGCTTACCAGAGAGGACCCTAAAGACACATTTCTTGGGGTTAAGGCGGACATTATATTGAAGAAGGTAAGAGATGATGATTTTGAGAATGGTCAAATGGTCATGGCGAAGCTTGGACTTGCCGAGCAGGTCATCCACATTGTCCTCCATGATTTTGTGGAGGAGATCATGGAAAATGTAAGTCATGGCACACTAATAAGTGGCACCTGCATTCTTCAAGCCAAAAGGCATGACTCGATAGCAGAAGGTCCCCCATGGGGTAATGAAAGTGGTCTTGTTCTGATCTTCCAGAGTAATTAGGATTTGATTGTATCCTAAAAACCCGTCCATGAGAGATAGCATCTCATGGCCGGCCGTGAGATCAATAAGCTAGTCAATGTTAGGAAGAGGAAAGTCATCTTTGGGATAGGCTAGGTTAAGGTCACGATAGTCTGTGCAGATCCAGATTCCCCCAGTCACCTTGGTGATTGGGATGATTTTAGAGACCCACTACAGATAATCGATGGGCTGGATGAAGGAGACAGAAAGGAGGTGCTAAAGCTCCTCTTTGACAAGGAGGGCAACACGAGGATGCATCTTTTGAATCTTTTTCTTGACAGGCTTAGCCTCTAGTTTGGTGACAATGTTATGGGTAGCGATGGTGGGGTCGATGCCAAGCATGTCACGATAGGTCCAGGCAAAGGCCTTGCTATGGTATGAGAGAAACTGGGTATAGTCAAGCTGCTCCTGAGCGTCTAAAGATTGACCAATCTTTAAGACATGGGGAACATTAGAAGAAGGGAGGTTGATGTCAATGGTTGATTCATTTAACATAACCTGGGTCTCAGAAGGGAGAGAGCGCTGGATGAAAGAGTCATCGGTGCCCATGTAGGAAAGAATGGCGTCATCGTCAATGTAGTGGACAGTGTGAATGGTCGCTGACTCAGCTTCTATCATGCTAGGAAAAATGAGAGGGAGAGACCTGGACACCCCATTGAGCTGATAAGTCAGGGGTTCCAAGCGGATGGTGTTTATGAAAAAAAAACTAGGAGGGATGGAAACCACCAACTCCATAGGTGGAGGAGGGATGGGTGAGCCTGGAGGAGATTGGTCAATGGTTGGCTCAGGGCAAAGGTCTGTAGGGTCCTGAGTGGGGTCATGATATCCTAGGCCATACCATTTCTTGGCATCATCATCATTGAGTGGTTTGATGGGCTGATGGGAGCCCTGCTCATAGCATCCAAAACCAAAACCCTTCCATGCACACCTATAAAGGTAAGTGTGTGTAAAGGTGGGGTTACCAAGAAATGAGAAGTCTAATGTGAAAGGTTGAGGTGAAGAAAGATGATTTCCATCAGTAGGAGCTTGATTAAACCCCCCATAGACAAGGTTGGTTAGAGGTGAGGAGGACCATAAGGCACGATCATCCCGATCCGATGGTTATAACTAAGGCTGTGATGAAGGCATCCATACTCTTGTGGAGTTTGGAACATGTCTAAGGCCAGCAAACGATACTCCCCCAATGAAAGTCTTTGGAAGATGTCTTCCATGGGGTCTATGGTCGTCACCTGAAGGGGAGGTGTGAGGGTGACCGCCTGTTGCGAACTGGTCGAAGCTTCCGCAGATGGAGGTAGTGTCGGGATTGATGGCTTGATAGGAATGATGACATCATTTGGATGGTAGGTGGTGTTACAAGTTTTGAAGGGTGAAGGGTCAGTGGGAATGATATGGACTTGCCCATCGTGCTCGAATTTCACACAATGGTGTAGGGTGGAGGGGACACAGGCCATGGCACGGATCCAGGGTCAGCCCAGCAAGATGTTGTATTGAAACTCTCCTTCGATGATATAGAAGAGCTCAAGAACTATGTGTGGACAAACACAGATGTGAAGGACAACTGTGCCAATGGTCGTGGTAGTGGTGTCATTAAAGGAGTGCAAGATTGCATTAGTTTTGGAGACGCAATTCTAGGGAAGAGCCAACTGTTCAAAGGCATGGGTCGAGATAATGTTGATGCTAGTGCCTTCGTCAATCATAATTCATTTAATGTATGTTTGATCAACATAGGTAGTGATGAAGAGGGCGGCATCCTAATCTTCTGTGTTGGATGTGGGAATCTTAGAATCACTGAATGTGATGGAGGCAATAGGGGCTAAAGAGTGGACAAGGGTAGCAGTGGCTGGGGGTCCTCAGGTTGAACCTCTACTACTTGTAAGGCTCTGATGAGGGCTTGATGATGTTAGGGTGAGGTTTGGATGAGGTCATAAAGGGACATCTTCATGGGCATCTGGTGAAGCTATTTCAACATAGAGTCATGAATTGGTCTAGAAGTAGAAGAAGAAGAGGAGGGTTGAGGTGCGCCAAGGATAGAAATCTTGGGCTTAGGCAGTTGAGGTGGCTGGACAAAAGGGTAGGTCCAAGGAATGGTGGCTTTTTCCTTTTCCTTGTCCTTTTGTGACCTAGTGGTTATGTGAATGGCATTGGTTTTGAAGATAGGGGGAGAAGGAGATGAAGGGGTCATGGTCTGCTGATGAGATGTTGATGGGTTTGAAGAGGTTGGAGGGTTATGAGAAGGAGTCAAGGGTTGGTCGAGAGTGTCCTCAAAGAGAAGAGTGTCTTTCTCTAGATAGCGGCGAATGACGGTCTTGAGGGCATATCAAGTCTCGGTATCATGTCCTGGCGTACGATGATATAAGCAAATCTTCATGTCGTCGAACTAGGAGGGCTAAGACCCGAGAGGTTGGAAAGGCTTGATGGGTGGAAGGGTTATGCTAGAAGTCTAAAAAAGTTGGAGCAAAATCAAAGAGTATGAGCCCACTAAAGGGTTCGTGCTCGTCGATGTGTGCAATACTGGTGACTTTTGCTTGGGTGGAGTCGAAGGAGGCTTTTGTACCACCTTTTGGGTTGATGGTGCGGTGACAGGTGAAGATGGCACTTTCTTCATGGGAGGTACCACCTTTTTGAGAGAGGGTAGATTGGAGGTAGGCAAAGGAAGCAAAGGAGGCAACTAGTTTTGATTAAAGGTCAGAGTGGGAAGGACTCTGGTCAGGGTTGAAGGATGGGGGCCCAAAATGGAGGGCAATGGTGATAGAGGAGGCATTCACCTCTATGGTTTGGCAGTCTTCTGTGACTTGGGTTGAAGACTACTATTGGTCGAGGTCTAGTCTAGGTCCACCTTCACTTGCGGATGAGTGAGGTTGGAGACAGGGCGAACGCCAAGTGACTTGATAGGTTTAGATGGGGTAGATGCAGGTTTTGGTTTTGATGGGGTCGGTTGAGGTTTAGAAATGGGAGTCTATTTTTTTTTAAGGGTCTTGGGAGATTTCTCCATAGGAGGATTAGCTACATGAGACGAGAGGGCACGGGCATGTTGAAGAGCTATGAGACGCTCCCACAATCCCTGATGCTCCACTTTCCTTAAAGGGAGAAGTTTGAGTTTCTCCACTAATCGAGAAAATGGTTGAGAATATGTGGATGGTTGTGGGGTTGAAGATGAGATTGGTGTAGCGGTCTCAGACCCAAGGCATGATGGAGTTGTGACAGGTTCGTCTGTGGTTAGAGATGAAGGAGAGGCAGGTTCTTCCCTGAGTGGAGAAGAAACTGGAGAATGAGGCTCCTCGAGCAGGTAAAGGGCAGGGATGATTGTGCCCTCCACTTATGGTTGAGGAGTAGGAAGGGTTAGGTCCTCCATGGGCAACAAGAAAGAGGATGGTGAAACCGGTGGTGCTGGTAAGGTTGAGGCATCCTCCAAGATGAGAGAGGTTGACAGAGAACTAACCAAAGAAAGAGGTTCATCCACATGTGATGGACTAATGGGTGGACTCACCTCTTGAGGTTGTGAAAGAGTCTGGTTAGGGATGAAGGGTCAGATTGTATTGACTATTCATATATTATGTTTATGAATGTTGTCAGTCAAGGTTTGGACATTGTTTTGAGTTGGTGGATGATTAGGGAATGGTTGCTTGAAGATGTCGATGCCCTGATTAAGTGGTGCATTGGGATTGTCGAGGATGAGGTCACCCTTTTCCAGCATGTCTTGGATGATGTTTTTAAGGGTTTTACAGTTGCCCGTGTCATGGCCCTTAACACGGTGGTAGTTACAGAAGTCATTTTCCCTATACCATGCAGGGATGGTGCGTGAGGGATCAAATTGTGGAGGTGGTCAGATCTGGGGGAGATTGAGGACCTCCTGTCTGATGAGTTTTTCTAGCACTGATGCGTATGATTCTCTGAGTGGAGTATACTATCGCTGTATGTATCTTTGCTAGAATTGGTAGGTGGCACTCTGAGATGTGGATGGCTCAGGCTGATTAGTTGAAGGGGAAGAGGAGGAAGATCTAATGACCACAGTGTTTGCTAAAGCTTTAGATTTAGGATTAGACAAGGAAGGCTTAGAAGAGGGCTCATTGGTCTTGGAGTTGGGATTCTTGCTCTGTAACTTGACTTTATTCTCTTCGATGGCACGTAACTCAAGTTTACAGGCCATCTTGAAGGCTTTATCGAAGGTGCGAAAGGTCTGAACCCTTAAGGTGGAAGAAATATGTCTGGCGCAAGCTTGGGAGAAAAGTTCAATAAGTTCAGGTTGGGGTAAAGAAAAGGAGAGTTGATTGATGAGGCCCCTCCATCGAGCAATGAAGTCAGCTATGGATTCATCCTCGAATTGGCAGATAGAATAGAGGTCTATGATTGAGACCTTCTTGGTGATGTTGATAGAGAAATGATCAAGGAAGAGTTGGGTCAGCTGAGTGAACATGAAGAGGGAATGGCTGGCAAGGGAGCTATACCAATCAAGCACAACACCTGAGAGAGACATAGGAAATGTGCATAAAAGCAATGCATTGTCATGGGCGATAAGGTAACAAGCATGTCTGAATGCTCGTAAGTACTGTTGTGGGTCTTCCTTGCTTTGAAAATGAGAAAACTTAGGAAGTTCCCACTGGCTGGGATATGGCCTAATCAGGACAGAAGAATGAATGGGCTCATTGCAAATTTGTTCGTATGAGAGAGTATTACGTGAGCCAAAAACGGAGGTCTCTAGGCTAGACATCTTGTCCATCAGCATTTTGATGATATCTACTGATGGATTGGCGAGTGGAGTGCCCCATAGATTTTAAGGTGCTTGAAAGAGGCTAGAAGAGGTATATGATGTAGTCATTTTTACCAGTAAGGGCACAACATACAGATGACTAGTCGTAGGGATAGAAGAGGAGACTAAGGATGGTTGGGTAGAAGGCACGGCTAGGCTTGGTGTTGCTATGGGAGGTTGGTTAGTGGTAACATGGGCCAATGGATAGGTAGCCACCCAAGTGTTGATAGGAGCCAGGGTAGGCAGAATAGAGATGACCAAATTCTAAAAGGGGGTAGAGAGTAGTTGAGTGGGCTGAGGTTGATAGGGGGCTGAAACCTCGGTGGAAATGGGCTCAAAGATGGAGGGAGAGGCCACACTTAGATGGTTGTTCAAAGGCTGGTCATTGGTCGAGGCAATAGCCTAGGTGTCTAAAGGTTGAACTGTGGATGCTGTTGATACAGTTGTAGTCTCGAAAAGAGAGGTCGGCATTTTGTAGATTAGATTGCCCAAGGATTCTTGCATTTGGCTATTTGCAAGATAGTGTTGCAAGGCTTTGACGTTGAGGTCCAAGAATCGTGCAAAATCTTGGTCCCCTTCTGGGCAATAGGTGTCTAGGTCGGGGATGGTCTAGTAGGAGTTCTTTCAATCTCTGAGTGGAACTCCATTATAGGACTGCTTATGGACGGGGTAGATGGAAGCAGGTGATGCCTCACGTGATCGACTAGAGTCTTGGATTGACTATGAGTCAGAACCATTCAAGGCAAGAAAGAATGTCCTCACAAGCTCAAACAAGTAGATAAGAACTAAAAATATGAAGAACACAAGCAGATCCTAAAACCCTAAGAGTAAATTATTAGGATTATAGTGGCTTATGCCTTAGAATGTGTGAGGAAGATTGGCTTTTGAGTCGGGTCCTAGAAGAAGTAGTTTATGGATGGTTTTGGGTTAGTTATGGTGCTCAAGAAGCCTGTGTTAGGTTTCGTACAAGGCCTGGTGCTAAGGAGCAAGCTCCCCTCACTTCACGAGTCCAGTGATAAGCTAGGCTTGCTTAGCCAAAATATACTTTCCCTAGATATTAGACTATGCCAGAGAACAGAGTGGGCTTTCGAAACCCTTGGTGATGAAATCCAAGTAAGATCGTCAGGATGGGTAAGGTATCTGCTGGGGGATGAAATCCCAGTCGGGCCTTGTCTCAGGTAAGTTTGATGTTTGATTTAGTGCAAGTGGTTTGGTCGTGTAACATCAAGTGGACTAGATTAATTCAATATGTAGTTATTAATTACTAAGTGTGGTCTAAGAAATGCAATCAAGCAGAAATGAAAGTGCAACGTGTTTTAAGCCCAAGTCAAAATGTTTGTTCGTATGAAAATGAATGGAGAAAGGGTCGAAGAGTATGAGTTTTTGGCTAGTCTAGAAGTGCAAGAAAGAAAAGAAAAGTTCTTTTTAGTCCTGCTTATGATGTCATTTAGAAGAGACGAAAGAGGCAAAAAGGAAGGAACCTAATGCACCTATATGAATGAAAGAAATAAAAAACCCAAGGAAGGCCTTAGGGTCCCACCGGGCATGCCAGAATGTTTCTACGCTAATTTGCTTTCTACATTCAAAAGAGAGAAATGAGAAACTAAGAGATGGTCTAGGGTTAGAAGATACCCGGATATAGTCATGCGCACCGAAATTAGATGTTAGAAGGTACTCCTCTTTGGCTATGGAGGAATGACACCTATGAAGAAAAAGAGACTAAAACACGAAAAACATTAGACGAGGAAATGGTGGGTTGTCAAGCAAAAGCTTGATCCCTGAAGTACAAAGACTTCCTTAAGGGATATCAACCCACTAATTAAAAATAGAATATTTGACGGAAGCAGAAATAATGGAAGACAGAATGAAGGAAATAAAAGACAAAAAGCAGAATGCATACCTGATATGCAGCAAACTATTTTGCACAGCCATCGGTGTCAGTCTCTGTGCCAGCATCAATCAAGGATGGAGCTGACGTCTGTTAAAGTGCTGGCGTCAGTAGGGGTAGTGACTGGCATTGATCATGGTAATAGTTTTTGGATGGGGTCTGGTCAGGTCTGGATAGGGTTTTAGGATTGCAAAACGGTCTAAAGTTTTTGTCTGCGGGTTAGGGAGCCAGTTTGGGAGTCAGAGGGATTGCTTGGGGGTTTATGCAGGGATCTGGGTAGAGTTACAGACTATATATTTTGGATAGGGAGGATAGAGGTGATACAGGAGGAAGTCAAGTCAGGTCTATGGTCTAACTCTAATTCTGGGTAATGATATCAAATAAAAAACAATAACCAGAGAGTAAAACAAAAACACAAAGCAAATGCTTACCTGTTATATGCTGAAAATAGAGTCAGAGACATGATTGATGTTGTTTTTATGTTGCAAAATTTTGATGTAGCAGACCTCCATCAAGATGATCGAAGCAAAATACCTGTACCGGAGAGAGAGAATATGAAAGATTGAATGCAGATTGGTTGAGTGCAAGAGTTGGCTGATCGTTCGAATGAATTAGATTGTTGATTGATTTGAATGAAAAGAAATGCTGACTGAAGTCTGATAACTGATCGAGAAATGGATTGGCAACCGAATGATGAATAACAGATAACAGATCATGTGTTCAGGTGAGAATGCATTATTAAGGATAACCGACTCCAGTAGGATCGTCGATGTCGGCTGAGAAGTGATCGATGTTGGCGACGTCGACCGAGTAGTGACCGATGTCGATAGATGCAGAATGGGGACAAAAGGCTAACTTTAGCTCTCTACTCATTTTTACATGCTGTCAGGGTCAAGGCTCGTGGTAAAGTAGTCGACAGGGGTTAAATAGGTGTGGGAGAATAAAATAGGGGTTAAGGGGAGGACGACAAGGGTTAGACACAATTACGGTGTCTACATTTATATTAAATGAACTATTGAAATATGGATTGTTAGTATGGTTAGGTTAATTATCAGAAATAATTACTATGATGCTTGCTTATGATAATAAATTTGGTTGATACCAAGCATATAGTTTTTAATTTTAGAGATAGAAACCTTATACCAAAGAATTAAAAACAAGCAAGTTTTCACCTCAAGACATAATGTCTAAAAGCAAAAACTAACAGGTGAAAAAGATGGTTAAGATGAAAGGCATGATGTTCTTTCATTTATTAGGACCATAAGGAAGCATGGGGAGGCATACAAACATAAGGCCTTTTCATGTGATACACTATCGACCATAGTTTCATTAGATAAGTGATTGGTTCACTTCATGGCAAGTGAGCTTTAAGTCCCTTGTTCACATTTAATAAGTAATAGAGATAGGGGAATAGGGTATTATGAGCAAAGAGGTAAATGGGAAATGAAAACCTTCTACTTGAATGATATGCCCTTTTTTTACGTAAAGTGAGAGCTTACATAGGCAATTCCATGACATAAGTTTTATTTTTTTATTGATCAATGCAAGAAGTCTATGTATGGGATTTTTGATTGGTTCTTTAGGTCATGGGGAGCTGATTAATATGATAAGATTCAAATTACATGCTTTCTTTAACAAACTTAACATAGCCATCCTTCGAGGGAGTGGTTTATGTTTTATTTTTTTTTTGTCTTTTCATGCTATCCTTCAAGGGATTAGTTTATTTATTATAGTATTAATATATTGTGCATCTATCCTTAAAGGGAGTAATCTAAATTTTTTATAGTGACCCAAGAAATAATGAATTTTCTTTATATCCCAATTTTTTTTCAGTATTTTAGTCATGGACATGGGTATAAAGGCTTAGGGGTATCCCTTTATGAGGACAAAACCACCATGCTTTGAAGATTAACAAAAGTATGAGAGGGAAAAGGGTGAAAGGAAGGTGTGTAAAATAGAAGAAGTTTTTCTCAAGGGATGAACTCAAGTTACACACAAAGTGACATGATGCTTTATTAGTAAAATAATGGTCATAAATGCAATGTATTTAAAGGCTCAATTTCTAGCTTACCTTTGATAGAGTACAAATGATAAGTCCCAAATCCATATTTGTGAGTTATGATATATGGTCCAAGATAATTAGGAACAAACTTGCCCTTTTTTCTTTTTTCCATGTTAGTCACATGTTGATTCTCCTTCAAGATGAGATCTCCAATATTGAAATATCACTCTTTTAGATACTTTTTATAGGCATGTCTAATGTGCTCTTGATAGATTTGAAGATGGTTTACAGTTGTAAGTTAGCACTCATCAAGTAACTCAATTTGGGCCAAGTGTTCTTGGTAAAAATAATCATTAAAGAGGATGGCCTATAAGGATAAGCAAAGATAAAGAATTTGGACTTCAAGAGGCACAAATAGCTCGGTACCATAAATTAAAGAAAAAGGCATAGCACCCATGGGGGTTTAAATTCTAGTGTGATAGGCCCATAAAATGAAAGGAATATGCATATTCCAATCCCTACTAGAGTCACTAACCACTTTCATGAGAATTTTGGTCAAATATTTGTTAGTAGCCTCTACCTATCCATTTTCTTGTGGGTGATATGGAAATGAGAAGCTTAGCTTGATTCTAAAGGCATCACAAATCCTTTGGATAGATTTGTTCTTGAAGGATTTACCATTATCCATAATGATCTTATGTGGAATACCATAATGGCAAATAATATTATGATTGATAAAGTTGACAATTTTGTTGGATGTTGTGGAGATAAGGGGAATTGCTTCCACCCACTTAGTTAAATATTATGTCATGGTGATGATAGAGTGATGATGGAGAGATGAATATGGGTTAATCTCATTGATAAGATCTACACCCCATTGAGAGAAGGGCCAAAAATCTTAAGCCAATGATTTGGTACATGAATAAGGTTTGAGTGCTATAGGCATTTGACACAATTCTAAATGTAATCACAATAATATTTATTAAGGGTTGGCCAATAATAGCCAAGTTGAAGAATGTGTTTATCAATCACATTCTTGCTAAAGTGTCCACTACAAATTACATCATGGACTTCCTTGACAACATAAGGGAATTCAACACTAGTCATACAATGAAGAAGGAGGCCATCGAAGCCTCACTTATAGAGAAAACCCCCCATCATGGTGTAATTAATATTTCTTTTTATAAAATCATGTTTCCCATTACTAGAAAGATCAGAGGGGACAACAACATAGGTGAGATAGTCCACTAACTATTTGTACCAGACATCATGACGATTGGTGTCTACATTATTAATAAAAAGGATGTTTATTAAAACATAAGAGGGCAATATCAAATGATGGATGATAATGTAAATATTTTAAGAACATGATGAAGAGGGAATGTGTGAGGCAAGAAAGGCCATGGCATTAGCAAGCTTGTTTATTAATTGAGGAATAGTTTACAAGAGATAATGGTTGAAAGAGGCCAATAGTCTATCTACACAGTGTTTTTATCATTGTAGGATGTCATTCTTACACTGATAAGAGACATTGAATTGAATTACCATAAGTTGGGAGTCTACATAGATGTGGGTGGACTTGACCTCCAAGAAAAGGGCTATCTAAATTTTAAGAACCAAGGCCTCATATTCTACATGTTATTGGTGCACTCCAAATCTAGTTTAAAGGATAAAGGAATGGGTTCACCATTGAGAGTAATAAGGATGAACCCTACACCCCCTCTAGTTTGACATTTGGAACCATCAAAAAATAAAATAATTTGATAGGTGGTGTCATCAATGGAGAGTGTGGTGATGGATTCATCGATAAATTCAATATTAGAAGGTTGCATGTTGAGAAGAGGAGCATCAACCAACTAGTCTACAATCTTTTTCCCCTTGATTTATTTTAGATGAATGAAATCCAAATCAAACTGAACAAGAAGAATAAGTGAATGATTCATTCACTAGTTTTGATAGGTCTTGGAGTACATATATTTGAGAGGATTGATGTTGGTGATTTCATAGGTCTTGTGATTAAGGAGATAGTGTTGAAGCTTATAAGCCATGAAGACTAAAGCAATAAAAAGTTTCTCTATGTCAGTGTACCAAGTTTTAGAGTCTATAATCATTCAACTTCTATAGTATATAGCTTTTTCCTTGTAGTTTTCATCCCTATGCATAATCATAACACCAATGGAGGGATCTAATGTCAAAATATAGAGATAGAAAGGTTGATCCTCTTTAGGTGGAATGAGAACTGGTAGGGAAAGAAGATATCCTTTGAGGTAATTGAATTATTTTTGACATTCCTTTATCCACTCAAAGAATACATTATTTTTAATAAGGTGATGAAATGGTTGACATATATCTAATAATTAGGAAATAAAACACCAAATGGACTACAATTTTCCTTGCAGACTGTGAAGTTGCTTAAGGTTTCTAGGTGGAAGAATTTCTAGAATGGCTCAAACCTTAGTAGGATTAACCTCAATTTCATGGAGAGAAATGATAAATCCTAGTAGATTATCAGAGAGGACCCCAAAAACACACTTCATTGGGTTAATACAAACATTGTAGCATAAAAGTTGTTTGAAGATGATCTCAAAGATCACCAAATGGTCTTGGTGACACTTATATTTGCCAAGAAAATCATCCACGTAGTCTTCCATGATGGTGTGAATGAGGTCTTGGAAAATGTATGTCATTACACATTGATAAGTAGCCCCAAAATTTTTCAATCTGAAGGGAATAACACAATGATAAAATGTCCCCCATGGGATAATGAAAGTGGTTTTATGCTAGTCTTTAGGAGCAATTAAGATTTAATTAAATAGGAGAATCCATACATGAGCTAAAGCATCTCACGGCCAACCATAAGATCCACCAACTAGTTGATGTTAGGTAGAGGGAAATCATATTTTTGGCACGTAAGGTTTAGATTGCAAAAATCAATGCAAAGATGAAGTCCCCCTATGAGTTTGGTGATATGGACAATGTTATAGACCCATTATGGGTAATCAATGGGTTGAATTAAGTTAATAGATAAGAGGCACTAAAGCTCTTCTTTGACAAGAAGGGTAATGCAAGGATGCATCTTGTGAAGTTTCTGATGAACATGTTTAGTTTCACAATTTGTGATAATCTTATGGGTTATGATCATGGGGTTTATACCAGGCATATCATTATATGACCAAGCAAAATATTTACTATAATTATCAAAGAAAGTGGCATAATCTTGTTGTTTGATAGAATCTAAGGATTAACCATCTTTAAGAATGTGGGGCTTATTTGGAGACTACAATTGATATCAATCATTGATTCATTTATAATATTTTTTATCTCAGAGGGGAATAAATTTTGAATATAGGATCCTTTAGCTCCCATGTAGGTAAGAATGGAGTCATCATCCTAACATTTGACTATGTTGATTATCATAGAATCATCATCAATCATGTTAGGATGAAAAAGGAGAAAGGACCATGTTTCCCTATCAATTTGATAGGTTAAGGGTCTTAAGTGAACAATGTTCATGAAAAAACAAACTAGGAGGTATGGATACCTCTAAATCCATGGGAGAAGGTGGGGGGATAAGTGAAGGCGAAGAAGAAAGTAAAGGCTTCTTAATGATCAGAACATGGGGAACCTTATCGAGCTTGGATGGTTCTTCAAAACCCACACCATACCACTACTTGGCATTCTTAATGGTTCTATTGGTGGGCTACTTGATGTGTGTATGAGCTCCTTGCTCATACCAGCCTGAACCAAACCCTTCCCAAATGCACCTATATAGATAAGTGTTAGTAAAGCTAGGTTTGCGTAGGAAGGATAAGTCACATGTGAAGAGTTAGGAGGAAGGGAGAGGATTTCTTATGGTGGGAACACTATTAATTCCCCCATACATTAAATTCATGAGAATATTGGGAGGACCATATGGTATGACCATCCTAATAGGGAGATCATACTAGGGATGCATATGTAATCTTCCATAATCTTATGGATTATAGAATTTATCTAGTGTGAGGAGATGATATTCACTGAGAGTGAGGTGATTGAAGGCATCCTCCATGGGATCTTTCTTGGGAATCTAAGTCATGGGTAGAACTAAGCTTATTGAAGCCTCAAAATCAAGAGGAGGAGAAGGAGATATTTTTAATGGTATAAGGACATCATTGGGCCTATAAGTCATGTTGTACATCTTAAACAGAGGAGGATCAGTTAGGATAACATGCACCTGACCCTCATACTCAAATTTAAGACTGGTAAAAATTTGAGGGAACATAAGTCATAGCTCATATCCATGGATGTCTGAGTAAGATTTTTTATTAGAACTCTTACTTGAAAACATAAAAGAGTTCTATAATAGTGCAAGGACCAACATAAATATGAATCATGATTGTGCCTACTTAGGTAGCCATGGTATTATTGAAGGAGTGAAGAACCACATTTGATTATGAAATATAGTGTTTAGGTAGATATAATTATTTGTAGGCATACACAAAGATGATGTTAATACTAGCACCCCCATCAACCATGACTCTCTTGACATGAGTCTAGTTTATATATGCTATGATGAAAAGAGTAGGGTCTTAGTTGTCAGGGTGATGGGTGAGAATCTTAGAATCACTAAACGAAACCAAGGATATAGTATTGAGGGAGCCTACAAAAGCTGAGAAAGGTTGGGGATCATCAAGCTAAACCTTAACTACTTGAAGGGCCTTAATCAAGGCCTAAAAATGTTGAGATGAGCTTTGGATTAGCTCATATAGGGACATCTTCATAGGTGTTTATTGTAGTTATTTGACCATGGAATCCTAAACCACCTCTAAAGATGTTGGTTATGTAGTACATAAAATAGAAATCTTAGGTTTTTGAGGGGAAATTTTTTTTGAAAATAGATGAACCCAAGGTGTTTTAACCTTTTTTTACATTTATCCTTTTGAGTCTGTGACCTAGTGGCCACACGAATTGAGTTAATCTAGAATACAAGTAGTGAAGATGGTGAAGGACTCTTACATGCATCCTTAGGTTAAAGTTTAGATGAGGAATCATGAAAAGTCATAGGAGTAACTTTTAAAATGATAGGGAAATTTATGAGGGGATCTTCAAAAAGAGTATCTATACCAAATTGATTCTGAATGATAGCCATGAGAGTTTTACATCTCTTCGTATTATGTCTAGGTGATAAATGATATAAATAAACTTGCATGTCATCAAACCAAGAAGTTTTTGGTATAAGAGGATAATAAGGCTTAATCAAGGGAAGGATAATGTGAAATAATTATAATAATTGGAACAAAAGAGGGGCATGAGAGCCTTCAAATGGTCTTACACTTGTTAGTGTAACTAGGGTCGATAACTTCTTTTGTTAAGGAGGTGTTGGAGGGGTTTTACATGGTGAAGTTTTGGGTGAAGTCATGACCATAGGTTTCATTGACACCTTTTTAGTGATAGGTATCAAGATGCTAGAGGTTGAGGGACCACCATCAGGTAGAGGCAAGAGTGATGGCAACTTTTCCTTTTGGTTCCTTAAGGTGTGGGGTGATTTAACCAAAGCCAAGTGGTGCAACCCCAAGATTGAAGGTAAAGTTGATGGCATAGGGAGTCGATGAGGCTTAGGAAGCTTTAAATTTTTCCTAGGTATAGGAGGGTTCAAATCCAGCTTCACTTATGGATGAGATAGATGGAACACTAGGCAAATGCTTAAAGATATAATTTTATTTAGTGTGGTGGATGATTAAGATGGTGAAGGTTCTAATGTTGGGGTTTGAACCTCCTTTGGTGGAGGAGAAGGAGCTCAAACCTTGTCAAACATCCTAGGGTAAATGGTTGAAAAAGGGTTAGAAGTTGTGGATGACTTTTACTGTGTAGGGAAAGGAGCTTTGAGACAATCCAAAAATTCCACATGATCTAACTTCTTAGAGTCAAGAAAATTGAGATTTAATAAAAATCATGAGAAGGGTTTGGATAACATTGGTGCAGGCCTTACCATCACTTCTATAGAATACCTAGGTGATTGTGAAAGAGGGAGATTATTGGAATTAGCCACCTCAGGCCAAATATGGGTGAGAACCATAACAATATCCTCCTCAACTAAGGTAGGAAAAGATACATGATCCTCTAATGGTGGGGGAAGGACTGGTGAAGCTAGCTCCTCAAGTAGTTAGAGTACTAGGATAATTACCCCCTCAACATGCATATAATGGACTTGTAAAGTGTGCTCTTCCATGGGTAAGAGAAGAAAAAAATATGCCCAACATGAGTAGGCATGATCAATCCTTTGACTATGGGATCAGATAAAATAGGCTCTTCTACATGTGAAAGAGGAGTTGATGAGGCAGTGCCTTCCATTGGTAGAGGAGAAGCTGGCAAAGAAGGCTCCTTGGGGAGGAAGATCAAATTTATGATATCCCCCTCAACATGTGGTCAAGTAATGGGTAGCATATGTTCTTTAGGTAGTAAAATAATAGGAAAATGTGGATGAGGGGAATAGGCACTATAGGGTCTTCATGCAGAAGAAGGATAGGTAGAAGAGGGCCCTTTTCTTGTGGTAGCAGAAGAGGAAAAATAGGTTCCTCTTCCTAAGGGATTAGGATACATATGGTGGGATCCTCTACTTAGGAAAATGAGAAGGTAGAGTAGGTTGGACTAGAATTGAGGCAAAGACCACATCAATAATGTGGATGTTATAGTCATGTGTATGCTTAGTTGTTGTTTGAACATTATTCTAAGAAGATGAGTGATTGAGAAATGGATTCTTGAATACATCCAAGTTTTCATTAGCTAACACATTAGGGTTATACAAAACTAGATCACCCTTATCTAACATGTCCTAAATAATATTCTTGAGGGTCTTATAGTTGTTAGCATCATGGCCTTTCACTCGATGATAGTCACAAAACTAGTCCTCCTTGTACCATGTAGGTATAGGATGAGACGTATCAAACCATATGAGGGATTTGACCTAAGGAAGGGTAATAGATCCTTTCCTAAGTAGCTTATCCAACATGGAGGTGTATGACTCCTTAATCAGAGTATACTCTCTATGTTCATACCTTTTCTAGAATTATTTTTTTGGGTTCTAAGAAGTTGAAGGATTGGATTTATCTACCTTTATGGAAGATGATGACTTAATGATTACTACATTGGATGAGCCTTTAGAATTTTGGTTAGAAGAGGAGGGTTTATAGGAAGAGGAGTCACTAGGCTTAGAATTTGCATTTTTGTTGTGTAACTTAACTCAATCTTCATCTACTACCCAAATCTCAAGATTGCATGCCACTGTAAATGCTTCATCAAATGTTTTAAAGGTTTGAACTCGAAGAGGAGATGTGCTTGGTGCACACTCGTGAAAAGAGTTCAATGAGCTCAAGCTGGGGTAATGAGAAGGAGAGTTGATTAATGAGACCTCTCCAATGAGCAACGAAATTAACTATATACTTATCTTTGAATTGTCAAATAAAATAAAGGTCTATGATTGAGACTCTTTTAAAGATATTGATTGATAAATTATCTAAAAATAGTTGATCAAGATGGGTGAAGGAAAACAAGGAGTGTCGAGTAATGGAGCTATACCAATCCAAACTAGCACCAATAAGGGACATGGGAAAGGTGTAAAGAAACAATGCATCATCAAGTCATATGACATAACAAGCATGTCTAAATTCTTGTAAGTGTTGTTGTGGGTCTTACTTTCTTTGAAAGTAAGTGAACTTAAGAATCTCCCATTGATTGTGATAAGGATAGATAGGTACTAAAGAATAGATGGGCTCATTACATATTTGATCATATAAAAGGACATTCTTTAAGCTTAAAACAAATGTTTCTAAGCTAGACATATCAGCTATTAGCATCTTGATTTTATTCAAAGAGGGATTGATTTGAGAGGTAATTCCCAAAATATAGGGGGCCTACAAAGAGCCCAAAGTAGTGTATGACACAAGTTATTATGGCTAGGTAGACACATCATATGGGTAATGAATCATAAGCTAAAGGTACAAGGAAAAAAGAGTATTATCCCATAGGATTTAGAATAAAACCTTAGATAGGTGATACCACCATGGGTTGGGTTATGGTGACACTAGTTAAGGGATAGGTGGTTACTCTTATATTAATCGATGCAAGAGTGGTTAGGATTGACACAACCAAGTTTTAAAATGGATTCTAACTTTGTTGAGTGGCTTGCAATTGCAAGATTAAAGAAACCTCAATGGAAGATGGGTTTGACTACGTGGTTGGAGAAATTAAACTCTGAGCATTAGATATGGTTGGGTTACTCATTGAGGCATCAGTTTGAGTAACCATAGGGGAAATGGTAGAAATATCTAACATTTTATCCATCAAATAAGTGGGCATACCATAAATAGGATCACCAAAAGAGTTACATGTCTGACTCATGACAAGGTAATGATGGAAGGTTTTAGTTTTATATTAAGTGAAATCATGATCACCCTCAAGCACAATGGGTGGCTGACTAAGACAGACATAGCCAGGGAAACCTTCCATGCCAAGATCACACTCCATGAAAGGACTAAAAAGAGGAGATGAAGGTGGAAGATGTTTCCATCTTGAGTGATTATAAATAATATTTAATTGATTTTATGTCAAGACCATGAAAAAGGGCAAAAAATTTTATCAGACCCTATATCTATGATAGGAGATCGAAAAAACCCAAGTTTGATTTAAACAGGCAAGTGATTTCAACTTACTATTTGAGGTAAACTAAAAATTAAAAAAACCATAAACATCAATATTGGCTACCTAACTAAGGTTGGTATGTATAAATGATGTTGACATCGATATCCTGATCGAGGTCGGTCATTGTGTAACCCAAAAAGGCAAAAATTTCACTATTTAACCAACCTAAACATGAGATCTAAATATAACAGTGAATGTAACAAGCCTATGTGTCAATAGATAACACTCAAGGGGACTTAAGCTAGAGGTTAACAAGTCTAAGAGGATGAGAAGACTTGGTTTTGATAAAAAAATCCCTTACCAACTCAAAAGTGAAGCAAGCAACAAAAAGGTAGAAAAGATCATACATTCGAATGACAATAATTCTTAATAATTATTGTTAGTCTCTTGGTGTTTATGGCTTAACTATATTATGTGAAGAGGTATTTGGATAATAAGTGTCCTTGAATCCATCTATAAATGGTTTTAAGAGTTTTGGCTAGGTATTCCTTAATATAACATTAAGTACAGGTGGCCAAAATCTATGACTTATGATTTAGTCTAGCCAGAACACTGAATTGGCTTTGTTTACCTAGTGATGAAATCTAAGTAAATCCCACCTGAGATTTTGGGTAGTGTTTGAAATGTGTAAGTGGATATGTAGTTTTTAGGTGTGTGATAAAGTTTTCTATGATTCATTAACTAGATAATTAGTTTTTTTTTGTGACTAATATGCAACAAGCTGACCAATGATGTCGTAAGTTTTAAACCCAAAAGTTGAAGTGTTTTCTTTGGATTTAAAATAATAAGGAAAGGGAAAGAGTATGGCTTTCACTAATTTGATGCACATGAAATGATGTAATAAAAAATAAGGTTCTTTTTAACTTTGAAAAAAGAGTATGATCTTGTTTAGAGTCAATAGAAGAAAAGGTGAGAGAGAAGAGAAAGTTTAGTTCATTCCCTTAAGCTGAAAATGAAAGGTGTGGTATATTTCTTTTATGGAAAATAGGAGGGAATGTAATAATTAAAATGTCAATATTTATTCACCTATATAAATTTAGTTTTTTCAAAATCAAAGAATGAACCCAAGATAAACTCTAGGGTCCCACCGGGCATGTCAAAATGTTTCTATTAGTTTTTGCTATCTATTTTAAAATGAAGAAATAGAAGCATAAATGCTAGGGATAAGCGATTGATTACCCAAAATGATGCACACCATTCCAGATGTGATAAATCCTCATTGGATACGGAGGAAGATACCTAGTAGAGATATGTGTAGGCTACCAAGCTATGCACTTGTTCTAGGAAGCGTAACACTTCCCTGGGATGATAGTATGCTATTTAGAAATAGAGTTTAAAAAAAAACATAAATAGAGAGAGAGAGAGAGGGGGGGGGGTTAGAATATTGTTTACGATGTTGTAGGTCTAAATATGTTAGTGAATAAATGTAATGTTGATTAGGCAAGGGAATTATGTTTTGGTGAGGTTGTTGGGGAGGTTTTGTGGTTTTTGGTATAAAAACATAGTGACCAATATTAGTTAAATGACTGATGTCAATTTAGGTCACCAATATCTATTTCGATAACTGATCTCAGTTAGGGCAATGATATTGGTGGGGTTATGGAAGGCTTTTCTAGGAAGGGAAAAGGAAATGTGGTCTAGTAGAGGGGTCGTGAAGAGCCATAAGGGGGTGAGTAAGACTTTAGATGGGCAAGGTAGAGGTTGATATGTTGAGGTAGAGAGATGGAGGTGGGGGAGTGTTACAACTCCTAAATGGAAGAAGTTCATGTCTCATGAGTAGTTAAAAAATATATATTTGTAAAACCAATATAAAATCACTATTTGAAACATGTGAAGACACTAAAATGTACTTACCTAGGTTGGATAGATGAGAAATTATACCAAATACATGGCTATGATGAGGATTGATGAATTAGTGCATGAACATATGAGGCAAAACATATGTTTCTAATCCATGTTGCTCAAAACATTATGCATTTTGTCAATTCCTAATTTGGAACAATTTGTGTAGAGTGATGGTAAGCCTAGATGTCAATAGTGATGCTAGAAAGCTCTATTAATGAAAGCTCTATATGAATCAATGATTTTCTGACCCTATGGCCAATTTGGAAGAAAGCTTAAGTAACTGACATTGGTGGGCCTATCATTGTTGGTTGAGGGATAACCAACGTTGATTCCCTAAGACTAGGTAAAACAAGCTATATTTAGCCTTTTAGCCTGCTTCTTACTTTGAAAAAATGGGTTTTCTTATTGGAAAATGGTCATAACACAAGGTCAAGAGGTGGTTAGGTATCTAAGGAGTTATGAGGGGTGAATAATAGGTCCTAGTTGGCTAGGATAGAATGACCAGGTCCTAGGGTGAGTTAGAGGGTGAGAACTAGTCATAGGGTGAGGTGGCTAAGTGAGATTTAACCAATTTAATTAAATAATTAAATTAATTATATGTGCACATAGGGTAAATACATATGTTAGGTAATTAAATAAGAAAGGGTATAAGGGGTAATGTAACTTGGGTCATCACTCAAGGGATTTTCACAATTCTAGTGTCTACTACTTCATGCCAAAGGTTTGCTACCCCAAGGATGGGATGGCGTATTCCCCCCTTAAAATGAGGATTGACGGTGGTAAAACCATAATTGGTGATCTCTTTGAAATAAGATAGGTGGGTAAAGTTAGGTGTAAAGTAGAAATGTGTTGATAATGTGACATGTACACATACTAATTCATGCCAAAGTTGGTCAAATGGTCAATATGTTAGGAGGACATAAATAGAAATAACCACTCCACATCATATATAAGTGATAGTTGATTAGGTTAAAACCAAGAAAATTACATCTCCAATGGTTGACATGTTTGAAGTATCCAAAAATATAAATTCTCTTAGAAGACATAAAATGGTCGTAGGCAATAGGTACTAGTTAGGGTCATGATTTGCAATGCCTATGAAAAAGACAACTTCAAAGCAATCATAGTGCTCGATAGCTTAGTGAAAATAAATAATGTCATCATAAAGAATGTGTATGGTTGGGGAGATATATGTGATCTCTAATTCATGCATCATGGTTGGCAAAGATGTCAGTGAAGCTCATAGTTAGCTATCATGATTGTGAGATATGTGTGATCTCTAATTGCCCCTAATGTAGTCTATTTCAGACTATGAAGGGGTCACAAGCTCTTAGGTAAAATAAAAGTTTGGGGTAAGGAGTGTTGGCAATTGATTTCTCTATATAAGGTGACTGACATCGATAATGTTTTTGATGTTAGTGGCATAACTGTCATTAGTTATTAGATTGATGTTGATGGGTATCAACCAATATCGATAGCCTAAGGCATAGAAATTCTGACATTGATGGCCCACCAAACCCAATAAAAAGGGTTTGGTAGCCCCTCAATGCTCATTTATCATTTTTTGATTACCAACACTAATATCTAAAGTTTAGTGTGTAAAAACATCACTTTATTATCATATGTGAGCTAGGTAATGAGGTTTAAGTGGAAGAGAGGAGTTTTAGAGTAATTGAGAGTGAGTAGAGTGAGGTCAACACTTTTGGGACACTGTTGGACAACATAGGTGGATTTTATATTGAGCTGGATACACCTATTCCTAGAGACCCCATAGTTGGAGTGGTTACCTTATCACTTGTTATCCCATCCCACTTTCATTGAGTGGATGAGGTAGGACCACTATTCACCTAATTTGTAATTTAATTATGATTTTACAATTTTTTGAAATACAACAAAAACAAGGGTAGGGAGAAGGGGGAAAGAATAGTTATAGGTAAAAAAGTGAAATTTCAGAGATTTGGGTAGGTTTAGGATTGTCAAGGATAGTTTTAGGGTAGAAAATAGGTATGGGGGGTTTCAATGGTTCAACTATAGGGCTAAACTAGTCATAGATATTGGTAGCTTCATTTGATGTCAATCAACCTACAGAGGACCAAGATCGGTCTAGGGGACCGACATTAGTCAACATAGCTTAAGACCACAAAACCACCTAGAGCATGCTATAATAAGGTTAACAAACCTTTCTATGTAAATAGATCATCTTTAAAAATCATAAATCCTCTTTTACCACTTGAAAACCTTGAATCTATCCTTGTAGACTGACCATATATAGCTATGACATTACCATAGCATATCTTCCATCTGGACATACCTTCTATTGCGGTTAAAATTGCACTTGTTTCTAACACCAACAATGGGAAGTTTTAAGATGTGGGACTTGCGACTTGAAACAACCTCTAGATTTTTAAGAAGTTGGTCGCTTCTTTATATCATGTGTATACTGGGAAAAGGGATAGGAATTTTAACAGAAACACAAATGCAAGAAAGAAAATCTAACTATGGTGATGTGCCTAAATGTAATTTGACCTTAATCCTAAGCATAGTGAGACTATATGTAAGATTCAATTACATTTAAGAGCAAACAAGGGATGATGAATGTAAAAGATGTAAATAATATAAATAGAGGCTTACAGCTTAGACTACTTTTGCAATGATAAAGAGAAAATATCAACAAAGGCACAGCATTCAATCTTCTTATTTGAATTCTCTAGTTACATAAGAGGCAAAGAAACATGTACAGTTACATAAACATTCCAACTAAAGAAAATAGAACAAAGGCAAATGATATTCCTAATCATAGTTCTAGAAAGTCTAAAACTCTTGAAAACATAGCTTAGACTACTTTTGCAATGACATAGAAAATATCAACAAAGGCACAAGATTCAATATTCTTATTAATTCTCTAGTCACATAAGAGGCACAAAAACATGCACAGTTACATAAGCTTTCCAACTTAAGAAACCAGAACAAAGGCAAATGATATTCCTAGTCACAACTCTAAAAAGTCTAAAACTCTTCACAAATTCTCTTAAAACATTCTCTTTCAGCATCTCCTTCTCCTGGTACTCTGCACCAATATTTATAGCCTTGGATTCACTCTATATTGTCTATGTGTTCCCAATCTAATGGCCCAACTGAAATCTAACCAAACTGGAAGTTTCTAACAGAAGATATTTCTTAGATTCTAAAATGCTCTATCTTTCAGCAGTTCATTGGTTGAAATAGATAGCAGGATGCTCTTTTCTATTAAATGGAAGAGGACACTTTGCTGATTCCCTTTTTCCTCTTGAAAACCTTCTCTTTATTTAGGATGTATTGGAAAATGACACTTCGCGTGTTCTGCAGCACTTATCGAAGACACACGACACTTTTTGCATAACATATACTCTTTTGTGTCTTTGGTCAGGAGTGTTCTACCTTTAACACCTATCGCAATCCACTTCTTTAAAACCTTAACAAGTTAATAGAAAATAAGACCCTTATCATTTCTCACCTAAACAACTTTTAAAAAGGCATAAGGACAGGTGGTGATTTATGCTTGCCTCGATAAAAGACACATGGAAATATTCGCTTTACTTAACTAGAAATATGTGGTGATCTCCACTAATTTTAGCCACCTTTTGAGAAACATGTAGAAAGTGACACATGCTGGTATCCACATCACTCTATTTGTATTATAGAAACAATCGGGCCTCATTTCATATTTACATGGACTGCGACACTTGGCAGCTTTTACTTGCTTTCGAAACAAAACTTGAGACCCACCATAGTCTTTACTATATCAGTGAAACAAAATGAAGATAATTTAGATCTCGACATGTGATGGCTTTTACTCTCTTTAGCTAGGATACATGGAATCTTCCATTGCTTTTAGAAAAGCAAATTGAAACCTTCCATGATTGCCACTTGGCACTTTCCGCTTGATCCTAATACTTAGCTCGTTGAACCCTTCCACTAAAAAGAGATTTGAAACATGGATGTCGATATGAAATGCAAATGCCAAAACGTTTTACACTCTACTAAGTTACTATGGGACAAGTGGCATGTTCCACAACCTTATTTAAATTATGAAAAGTGTCTCAGAAAATGACACTTGGCAGCTTCCACTTGACTTCAACACTTAGAGAAAAATGAGGCAAAAAGAACATCAAGCCCAAGCTTTGAATGTAAACTTCACCATCTTGAACCAAAGTGTGTGGGGATAGTGATTTGGATCATGCACTACTGAAAATTAGAAAGAAATGTAGAGTATTTTTTACTCTATAGTTATTGGTGACCCCAAAGACTTTTGAGCCTGCTCAAAAAGAATCTACAACTCCCGCATGATAAAAAATCACTAAAAAAACACAGTTTAACTAAAATGTTTCAAATAGATTCCATTCATAGGAATCTCTTCAAGTTCACCTTCCATTATTTCTATCTCAAATGAATTTTGCTATTTACATGCATGAATTTTATAAGGGTCAATCCATAATGCTTCAAACTTAGTGTGTTGACCTAGTTTAGTGGCTCTTGCATCCCATTTAAAAATAATTGAGCCTGTTTAAAAATGGCGATTTGAATTCATTTTATCAAAATAGTTTTTAATTATTTTTTGATGCTTTATCAATGAATCATGTGCTACATCCCTCTTTTCTTAAACTTCTTGATGTTTCATGAGTCTGACCTGCATGGGGCCATTTTCTTTAATTTCAATCTGTTTGATCAGCTGGAGAGTAGGAATCTCCAAGCTTAGGGGAATTATAGTAGATTTCCCATATACCAATTCATATGGGGACATTTTGATCACCTGTTTAGGTGTGATTCTATCATCCCACAATGCTAAATTAAGCACTTTGTGCCACTCTTTGTGATGATCAGCCCCTATTCTTTTGATGAGTCTAATCAGGTTCTTATTAGTTGATTCTACCAAACCATTACCCTGAGGGTAATAATTAGAGGAATTTTTCAAATATATTCCATGCCTTAATGCAAAGTCAGATACTTTAGACCCTAAAAATGCTTTAGCATTATCTGAAATTATTGTTCGAGGAGCCCCAAAATGAGTAGTGATACTCCCTAGAAAATCTAGGATCACATTTTCTATTACTTCTTTGAGTGGCACTATCTCGGTCCATCTGGTGAAATAATCTATGGTTGTTAAGATTCATTTATGACCCATACTAGACACTAGATTTATCATTCCAATGAAGTCAAGACCCCATTGAGCAAAAGGTTCATCCATAATTATAAGACTAAGAGGCATTGTTGCATTCCTTCTCATCTCCACATAATATTGACAAGATTGACATTTTTTGACTAGCTGATAATAATATGTAAATAAAGTAGGCTAGAAATAACCTATCTCACTTATCTTTATATCTGTGGTCTTTGCAAAAAAATGTCCACCTTATACTCCATGATGCATTTCATGTAGTATTTTCTTAGCCTCATCCTTTTCTACACATCTTAACAATTTGCCATCAAAATTTCTTCTAAAAATAACCTATTTAATTAAAACAAAATGAACTTCTTGCATCTTATAGTATCTTCTCTTATTTTGAGTGAGTTCTCTTAAGTAAATCCCATTTTTCATAAAATGAATCCTGCTTGTGACCCAAGATTCCTAATCAAATTCTTGTATTCTCAATATAATTTCTTCTTCTGTTCCTAAATTTATCTCTTTAGTTATCATCTTTTCAAGCTCTTGAGTCATAAATTGGAACAAACCCCTACCTTTGACTAATTTAGTGGGTTTTACTTCTACATAATATTCAAGGATCTTAGTTATCTAGTTTGCTCTTTTTTCAGTAATTTCACCTTGCATGATGTATTCTCTGACACTTGGCTGTGCTACAAGTACCAGAATTTTACTTCCTAATACTATATGCCTAAACTTATTGAGGGATTTTACCATAGCATATGCTTGTTTTTCTACAAAGTTATATCTAGTTTCATATTCCCTAAGAGTCCTTGAGAAAAAGGCTATTGGATGCTCTCCCTCCTATTTATCATCTTTTTATGTTACGACAACAACAATCTTGAGCTCTCCTCCATATACATACATTACAAAAGGCTTAGAAAAGTCTAGGTTTCTAAGTACTAGAGCTGTTGAGATAGCTTTCTTGACCTCTTCAAAGGCTTGCCTTCCTTCTGTGGTCCACCTGAAAATTAGGTCTTTTTTCAATAAGAGTGTCACTGGTCTTACTAAGCTTGCAAAGTCAGATATGAACCGACTAACAAAATTAATCTTTCCCAAGAAAGATTGAATTGCTTTCTTATTTATTGGAAGAGGTAAGTTCATTATACCTGCCACTCTTTCTGGGTCTATGGAGACTCCTTATTTAGATACTACATGTCCCAATAATTTTCCTTGAGGGACATCAAAGATACATTTCTTAGGATTCAAGGATATTCTAAATTCTTGACATTTTTTAAACACAGCTTCTAAATGATTAGAATGATCAACAATATTTTTTGAAAAAATAGTAAGATCATCAAGATAAATTAGGATGATTTTATTTATCAGTTTCCCAAATGCAACATCCATAGCTCTCTAAAAAGTGTCTCCAGCATTTGATAGGCCAAATGGCATCTTAGCATATGCAAATGTTCCCCATTTTGTAGTAAAAGTAGTTTTGTATTGGTCTTCATTAGCCAACCAAAACTGATTGTATCTAGAGAAACCATCTAACAAAGAAAATCTCTCTGATCCAGCCATAGTTTGTAGAATTTGTTCCATGGATGGCAAGGGATAGTGATCCTTCAAAGATGCTTTGTTTATATCTCTAAAATCTACACAAAGTCTTATATCACCATTCTTTTTTCTAACTAGTACTAGATTTGATACCCAAGTTGAGTGTTTGATTGGAAAAATTATTTTAGAATCTAAAAGTTTCTACAACTCATCCACCATTAAAGGCTCAATCCTTGGATTCATTGGCCTCTATTTCTATCTGATAGGCTTAGATCCTTCAGTCATTTCTATTATGTGCTGAATAATGTCTCTATTATATCCATGAAGGTCTTCATAGCTCCAGGCTATGACTCTGTCATATTTTTTGCATAATTCAATTAGTCTTTCCTTTTCTACTTGAGTTGTAGAATTTCCAACTTTTAATTTTTTCCCATCACTCACCTCTATTTTAGAATAATCTACTTTGTTTTCTTGGAACATTTTCTTCTCCAGGCTTACATCTTTTGGATCAAAAAGGCTTTCTAAAGTGATTAAAGCTTTGGGAAGCTTATTATTATTTAATTGTATAATTTGATCTCCATATGCCTCTTCAATCTTTGGTTGCAATTGATCAGCAAATTCCCTTGATTGTTGTAAGAATGAGAGTACTTGAAAATCATTCTCAAATACTTACCAATTCTCAACATTATCTAGGATAGTTGGCCTTATTATAACCTTTACTAACTCATTGTTAACTAATAGGCTAGTTGTTGGATCAAACTGCGAACCAATCTGTGCCATCTTATCAGCTTCAAAATTTTGAATTGTGGGGACTACATAAATATTAAAATCTTCAAAATATTCTATTAAATCCAAAATTCTATGCTTATAGGATTTCATTCTTACATTTTTTGCTATTGCCTTTTCTCTAATTTACTTTACTACTAGTTCTAAATCTTCTTTTACTATTAGATTCTTTATCCCCTTTTTCTTGGCTAACAAGAGCCCATGTACTAAATATTAATACTCAACATCATTTATAGTACAAGTAAATTGAAAACAGATAGCCCTTAAATTTTTTTCACCATTTGGAGTAGTAATACAAACTCCTGCTCTAGAACCATTTTTACTTCTAGCCCCATAAAAATTTAATGTCCACATTTTTGAATCCTTTTCAGATTCTTGAGTAGTTGGTGTCTCTTTCCTTAAAACATTTGGGATTTCATGGTCTTCATCCAAAATAACATAAGTGCCCAAACTAGTAGAGTCATAATTTCCATATGGGTCACTTTGCATCATAGTTAACAATTGGTTATTTTCTTTTTCTTGATCATGCTTAGTCTAGTCGCCTATCTTTTCAACAAAAACCCTTTCTTCCTTATTTATCATAGCATGATTTGCCTCTAATTTTGATATTGGTTCATTGGTGATGTGATCCTTTGATAGTGGTTTAGATAGAATTTTCATCTTTAAACCATATTTAGTTCTTAGAATTAAGTGAGACCAATGAAGAGACATATCACCTCCTACCTTTGTTGTAAAGTCTCTTGATAAACATAGGCCAAAAACAAGAGGTATATTTATTACTACTACATCTTGCTTTACAATTATATTTGAACAATTATATAATTTCAATAGAAGTTGTTTAATTCTCCCTATTATTTGCACTGATTTGTCATCTAGTTGCATAACCCCTTTAGCAAGTGGCTCATACTTTCTCTTTAAAGCATCTGCTATTTACTTTGGCATTACTATAGTACTAGCCTTTGAATCTATCATTGCATTATGTAACAATTTCTTGCCAATGATCAAACTTAAATAGAAGGGATCTGGTTTGGATTTGCTTACCTCTGGTGCAATGTTCACTAAGGCTATTGTCTATAGATGAACTATGTCTTTGAACTTTCTTTTATCAGTAGGTCCTTCAGTACATTTGGGCATTTCTTAGCTTTTAAGAGATTCTTGTAATAGTATCCTTTGTTTAGGAATAGCCAATATATCCCATATTGATACTTATGTTGGAGTCATCTTCAGTTGATCCACCAAATTCATTGGTCCTAAAGTTTGAATTCTTGAAAAATAAGGATACCTAGCCTTTTCTTGAATTTGTCTAGGAACTATTTGATTCTACACTGGTTGAAGCACTTCTTGTCTAACTATTGTGTTTTCATGACCTTGAAATGGAGTATTTTTCATAACTTCATTGTCTACAACTTTATGATGTTTCAACATTCTTCTCTTTGATCTAATATAGTAGTCTGATTGCACCAATGGTTTCTTGGAAGTAGAAGCTTCATTCAAGAATATTGATTCTTCATCTTTAACCCATGAGAGCAAAGCATATTTTGGGGCTATTTCTTCTTCTTGTTGTAAAGACATCCCTTGCATATGAGCCATTAGCAATAAATTTTGCATACCAAAAGATTGGTAGGCTTGATTGTCACTAGAGCTTGCAAACTATCCATCCATTCTTCTTTGCTCTGCCACCTTTTATTGTAGATTACTCATGGGACAATCTCTATATGTATGAGCATAATTTCAAGGTAAATACCAGGAATTAGTACCATCTACATAATTATTTTGCCCTAGAATAATCTTCCTATTTGAATTGGGAGGAATAGTTTGTGAGGGTGTAGGGACTGCAACTAATTGGTTTGTTGGCTGAGGCTTATTTTACCTTTGCAGACTGTGATATTGGTTTGGCTATGATGGAAGTCTATTTCCTTGATACCCTTGATATTGGGGTTTAGTATAAGTATTTTGTTGTCTTTTCATATTAATCATCTCATTAGAATATGTCCTTAAGATATTCTTGATATCATCCAGCTCAAATGACTGGGTAGGGACAATTTCTTTAATAGGTGGTTGAGGATATGTGTACATAGACACAGGTGGGGTTATAAATTTAGGGGCTTCTTGAGGTAATGGCAAGGAAAGTTTGGAAACATGGCATGGGAGGCCTTGGAGACAACTTTCCAGCATCTATTAAATTATTTTCAACTCTGACTGCATAGTCATAAGCCTATGGCAGAGTCTGACCTCTAAGTGACTGAGTCATAATAGATATGTCTAAATTTAAATCTTTAAGATAAAACACTATAGCCATATCTGGTAATGGTCTAGCTGTAGCAAGGATTCTTTCCCATGTATTTTGAAATATGGAATTGAAGTCAGTCATTGCTTCTTGTGGTGCCCTTTGGATGGTAGTCAATTGCTATAATAAAGAAGACTTATCACCCTTCTCTTCAAATCTTTCAAAGAAAATATCTCTGAGCTGATCTCATGTAGATATGGTATTTGGGGTCAAAGACTGATACCATTCTAGAGCCTTCCCTTTAAAAGAAGTTGCTAATAATCTTATGTCCATATTTTGTTGTGTGACAACATGTATAACATAGACATCTAATACATCTTGCAAATGTTCTTCAAGTGTTTTGAAGTCTTGCCCACTGGATTTTGGTAGAGCTTTCAGGGCATTCACTGGGATAGGGTCCCAAGTGGTTGGAGGCATTGGGAGAATCAAAGGACTACTGGTGTTCTAACTTGCATAATTTCTTGGGGTTATACAGGCTCCAATATTTGCTCTTGGTATTTGTATAAACTAGCTGACTCTTCTTCTTGGACTAGTTACCAAAGGTGGCAAAAGAATACCTAGATTTATAGTAGACTGAGATCTGGTTACTAGTCCACAACTCTGACTCTTCATAGCTCTCTGGTTCATACAATCTTAAAATAAACTTTAATATAGTGTCCCACTAGGTGTGCCAAAAACTATTGATGGTTAAAATTGCACTTGTTTCTAACACAATCAATGGGAAGTTTCAAGATGTGGGACTCGCGACTTGAAACAACCTCTAGAATTTTAAGAATCTGGTCTCTTCTTTATATCAAGTGTATACTAGGAAAAGGGATAGGAATTTTAATAGAAACACAAATACAAGAAAGAAAATATAACTATGGTGATGTGCCTAACTATAATTCAACCTTAATCCTAAGCACAGTGAGACTATATGTAAGATTTAATTACATTTAAGAGCAAACAAGGCATGATCAATGTAAAAGATGAAAACAATAGAAACAGAGGCTCACAGCTTTGACTACTTTTGCAAAGATATAAAAATATCAACAAAGGCACAAGATTCAATCTTCTTATTTGAATTCTTTAGTTACATAAGAGGCATAGAAACATGTACATTTACATAAACTTTCCAACTCAAGAAAATAGAACAAAGGCAAATGATATTCCTAATCACATCTCTAGAAAGTCTAAAACTCTTGACAACATAGCTTAGACTACTTTTGTAATGATACAAAAAATATCAACAAAGGCACATGATTCAATCTTCTTATTAACTCTCCAGTAACATAAGAGGCATAGAAACATACATAGTTACATAAACTTCCCAACTTAAGAAAATAGAACAAAGGCAAATGATATTCCTAGTCACAGCTCTAGAAAGTCTACAACTCTTCAAAAATTCTCTCAAAAAATTCTCTCTCAATATCTCCTCCTAGTACTCTGCACCCATATTTATAGCCTTGGATTCACTCTAGATTGTCTGTGTGTTCCCAATCTAATGGCCCAACTAAAATCTAACAGAACTAGAAGTGTCTAATAGAAGATATTTCTTACATTCTGAAATGCTCTATCTTTCGGTAGTTCATTGGCTGAAATAGATCATAGGACGCTCGCTTCTATTAAATGGAAGAGAAAAATTGCTGATTCCCTTTTTCCTCTTGAAAACATTCTCTTTATTTAGGATGCACCAGAAAATGACACTTGGCGTGTTTTGCAGCACTTACCAAAGATACACAGCACTTTCTATGTAACTTATACTCTTTTGTGTCTTTGCTCAGGAGTGTTCCACCTTTGACACCTATCACAATCCACTTCTTTGAAACCTTAACAACTTAACAAAAAATAAGACCCATATCATTTCTCACGTGAGTAACTTTTAAAAAGGCATAGGGATAAGTGGTGATTTTTGCTTGCCTTGATAAAGGACACATGGCAATCTCTGCTTTACTTAACTAGGAATATGTGGCAATCTCTACTACTTTTAGCCACCTTTTGAGAAACCTGTGAAAGGTGACATGTGTTGGTATCCACATCATTCTATTTGTATTATAGAAACAACTAGGCCTCATTTCATATTTATGTAGATCGTGACACGTGACGGCTTCTACTTGCTTTAGAAACAAAACCTGACACCCACCATAGTCTTTGCTATATCGGTGAAACAAAATGAAGATAATTTAGATCTCAACACATGGTGGCTTTTGCTATCTTTAGTTGGGATATGTGACATCTTTTTTTGCTTTTAGAAAAGCAAATTGAAACCTTTCACGATTGCCACTTGGCACTTTCTGCTTGATCTTGATACTTAGCTTGTTGAACCCTTCCATTGAAAATAGATTTGAAACATGGATGCCAATATGAAATGTGGATGCTGACACTTGTTGTACTCCCCTAAGTTACTATGGGACAAGTGGCATGCTATGCAGCCTTATTGAAATTATGAAAAGTGCCTCATAAAATGACACTTGGTAGCTTTTGCTTGACTTCGACACTTAGAGAAAAATGAGGCAAAAAGAACATCAAGCCCAAGCTCTGAATGTAAACTTCACCATCTTGAACCAAAGTGTGTAGGGACAGTGATTTGGATCATGCACTACTGAAAATCAAAAAGAAACGTAGAGTATTTTTTACTCTACACCTTCTTCAACTAAAAATCTCTCAACTCTAGCCTTCTAGGACCATCTAAATAACACCATAAAAACACTTGCTTCTCTATTGGAAGGAGTCTCTTAAGAAGCATAGATAGATACATCCTTTGCACTACAATGCTATAAAACAAAGTGAAGCTAGGAGGGGCCCACATCTCCTCAATAACCATAGGAATCCTCATATATTTATAATACTTCTTGTTCTTCTTCTCAGTCTAAAATAGGATAACTAGTTCCTTTTCTATATCACTCCCCTTCTCTTCTAAGATAGAATTGACAATACATAGAGCAAATATTAAATCTTTGCATACCTTTTCATTTGAAGAATCATCCTTGTAGCTTGGAACCTCATTACTAGGCACATACAACTGATGTATTATGCATGAAACATGCTAAAAAATAGTAAGATGTTCAATTAGATCCATACTTACCTCAAAACTAACCTTAACTAGTACCTTAGTCTTCTCCTTTAGCTTGGTCTCTTGAATCACAACATGAGTAGACAATGAGAGCCCTTGGCACTCTTCAAATTCTATATCTTTCTCCACCATAGCAAATATATTACTTGGACATACAAAATCATCATAATTCCTACTTACCACCTTTGGTCTTCATGAGTTCACTTGCCTTCTATCTTACACTATATGAGCCTAATAAAATATATTCTAACTTAATGGATTTTGATTGAAAAATATAATAATGTGACCTCTCTATTCATAGTTATAGCAAACCATACTCCTTGATGGAAACTCAACTTATCTTACCTTTTTTGATCAAAAAATATCAATGTGTCCAATGTCATGACAACTGAAACAAACTATGTTTTTTGAAGAAGACTAACCTTCTCTTTCCTTATTTGGACAATGCTTATCAAAGTGTCCTTAATTAAGATAATTAAATCACTTAACCTTGCTCACTCTTTTTTATTGATGACCCCCATCATAATCCCATAAAAACCAATTTTTAACAAATCTTCTACATTTTATATCTCTATGCCCAAACTAATTATAAGTATAGCACTGACCATTGAAATTTCCATACCTCATGGCATTTGGTTATTTGATTTGATTTGTCTTTATTCTACCAACACCTTCATTCCTTTTCTAATGATTTTTCTTCAAAGTTTGATCCACCTTGATCTTATTGACATTCATGTCAATTTGAGAAGTAAATTTAAGCTCTTCATTAAAACCCAATCCAGATCTATCACTAGATAACTTTTGACTATTTATGAGATTATACAGATCACCAGAACTCTTATCAAATTTGACAAATGATTTCATCTTAATTGTAGACTTATCTAACTTATATTTCAAAGATGCAATCTCAGAAGTATACCTTGATCAATCATCTTCTTTATCTTTTAGGTTTATATATAGAATTTCTAATTGATAACTATCATTCTTGACCATATCTTCATGTTCCTTCTCATCTTCATTCATTCTTGCCTCAAATATACTAAATTTTACCTCATATTATTTTAGTTGAGAATTCATCTTCTTGTTAATCTTATTTTCAATCTTCAGTTCTTCAAGATAATTTATCAAAGTAGTCTCATAGTTCATCATCAGTTGAATCACTACAAGTAGACTCCTTTTGATGTGAGAAACTCCCTTCCTCAACCATGAATATGGATTCATATTCAATAGCACCATCATATTCATGATCATACTCTGAGTCACTAACTTCATTCTCATCTAATGAGATGCATTCTTATTTGGTGTAGAGACTCTTCTTGTCCTTGAAATACTTCTTGTTGTCAAACCTTCTAAATCCATTTTTTATTTTATTAGAATTGAATGATATCTTTCCATCATCATGAACTTGATCATGGTCTTCATCATCATCTATCTTATACTATTGAGGGCATTTATTATCAAAATGTCTTATCTCTCCACAATTGAAGCATTTAAGGGGTAGTTTACCTTTATACTTATCTAAACCTATTCTCAATTTCCTTGAAATCAATGCAAATAGTTAATCCTCATATATATCAAAAAATTCATCCTCTTTGTATTTCTTACCTTGGTACTTCTTCTTTATCTTCATTTTAATCATGAAATTTTCTTCCTTATTTGGTGTCATATCATCATTCTTCTCATCTCACAGGCAGTAAGGGTGTCATGTAATTGATCCATATTCAACTTAGTAAGATCATGACTTTCTTCTCTAGCATATACTTTTAGATAAAATTTTGGGGATAGAGACCTTAATACCTTTTGAAATATATTAGCCTCTTCAAGGTTCTCTCCAAGACATCTCATGATGTTCACAATCTCATCAAATGTTTGAAGAAAGGATGCCACAAAATCTTCTTCCTTCATCTTGAGACTTTTAAATTTCCTTATGTGAGTCTACAACTTGGAAATCTTGACCTTTGAATCTCATTCATAAATGATCTATATTTTATTCCATATCTCTTCAATAGATTTACAATGGATTACCTTGGTGTATTCAGTCTCTAAACTACCATAAGCGATAGCATTCATTGTCTTGGAATTTTTCTCAAAAAACTTATGGTCTGCAGCACTAGATGGAGTAGTAAGAGTAACATAACCATACATAATAAATTGACATACATCAAACCCTAGGGAGATAATGTATGTCTTAATCCACATACTCAAAAAATCATAATTGGATCCATTGAATATCGATGCTAGCTTAATAGAGAAACCTCCTTAATTAATGCCCATATTGTACCTTAGATCACCTTCAAGATGTTAAGCATTTAACAAAGGACCCACTTTGATACAAATCATTAGAGGTAAAATAACTGAGAGTGGGGGTGAATTAGTGAGCCTAGATATTTCAATTACAACTGTAATCCCTTCAAACTATTAAATAATCAACATATACTGACTTGATCAACTAATATTAATAAGAGAGCTCATTCATTTAATGCATACATAATATCAAACACATAACACATAGTTCCTATGGGAAACCCTCATGGGTAAAAAAACCAATCTCAATCATGCAACACATGGATTATTATCCTATATAAAACTATAAACGAGAGACTAGTTAAGTCCTTTAGACAAAAAAACCTTGATCATATCCTCCTAACCAAAGGTATTTAGTGAAACACTTGTTTCACTAGGAGAAACTAAAGAGAAACTATCCCTAAGGAAGAACATTACTTTATTACCTCCTTTGAATACTTCCACCTTAAAAATGATGTCCTCAACACTTGATGATGGATGTCTATTTATCTAACCCCTACACAAACTTCCTCTCTATCTAAAACATGCTTAATATGCACACTCAGACCTCTTCACATATCTGCAATTATTAAGAGAATTTTTTGACATAATAAATATGACTTAAAAGTCATAAACAAATTCATAAATTTCATATACTCATCAATTCATCAACTGGCCACTCTACCTCTCCTTCACTCTAAAACTCTCACATATACCTTGCATAAGTGTCACTCACATGTCTTACACACACCTAGAAACCAACATATTTGGTCTCACTATATATGGAGAATTTATGAATTATAAAGTTCACAATATTTCCTTTTTGGCCACAAAAATTCCTTCACCCTTAAGTCATCTCTTATAGATCACACTTAAGCACAATCTACTTTCAAATAGGCCTTAATTACCTTTAGGTCCTATGATAACCCATTCATCTCTTTGACACTTCTCCAATAAAAATAAAACATAGGAACACTTTATAAATGCATGGATCCATTCCAAATGATCTATATGTCCTATTTAAGTGTTTATATCCATCACATTACCCTTCTACTTAAGTACAAATTGCTTAAACAATATTTTATTCACATAGTCACCGTGAATGAATGCATAGTCAACTTATAAACCTTTTTTAATATTTCATATGATTATTCAAACCTTCATAATACACATATATAATCCTCATGGATAATAAAACACTCCCTAATAGTTAATTCATCATGATATATTTAAACAACATCAGAACAAGCTTAAATACCCTTCTTGGGTTACTTTCAAAATATGCATGAACACATAGTCTAATTTGAACCTTCATAACTATGTATGTAAATACTTTCATATCTTTAAATTAATATTTATAGATGCATCCTGGATTCCTCTAAAAATTATATTTGTACACCATGAGAAAATTTTGCATACATCGAAAGATATAGCCAAAATATAAAGCACTAGATTTTCCTTTGCAAATTGAAATATTGAGATGCAAAAAATCACAGTTAAACTATGAACACTATGCTCACATCTCGAGTCCTCATTACTTACACTAAATGTGCACCATCAATATTATTTTATGAATCTTAAACTTTTATACATAGTCTACCAATGGTAAATGTTAAACATTTGATTTAACTTTTTGAGAATATTGGTGTCTTGTTCTTATTTTAGTTAAAGGTCTAGGTTGACTAAATCATTAAATAATATTGGAATAATTTAACCATTGATTTTTATAATTTATTTGTATTTTTAAAATTTCTATAAATATCAATAAATATGGATAAAATAAACTTATCTAAAAATGAATTGAAATTGCTATTGTAGGGTTTGATATTCATTGTACAGGGCTAGGATAGTGTCATAAATTAGGATATGGACTTTGTTTTGTGAATGGATAGGACCATATAAACAAGACACCCTAGATTCCAGTGTTTTTGTCCTCTTCTACCACTATTTTCCAAACCACTCATATAGACCTAAGTTTTTTGGGTTTTATTTTCTATCCCTATGTAAGCCTACCTATGAAATCTCGATTGTTACAAGTCTAGAAAAATATTTGTAGAGATGAATTAATCTTCAAACCCTAGACTTCATTATGTTTTGATAAAAATTGATAAATAAGGGGAGGGAATAGTGTGTGTAATATGCACTGAATGTGTATCTATACCCCGTATGTGGGAAAACTAGCTACATACCAAAACTTTGAAAATGGATCATGCCATATGTAGTTCTCCCACTTAATGTGCTTTGTACAATAGTGTGAATGTAGATGGAAAAATTCTAAACTAGGTGTGTTGGAAGTGATTAGGGAATGGTGTGAGGATTTGGATATGCTTTTATATATATTACATGGTTGTATGTAAAGAATAGGGAAATTTGAATAAATGGTTTTGCTTGTATTCTTGTTTGATTTGTAATTTTTACCAACCTCCTTCTAAATAAACATTAAATGGGATTTTATAGAGATTTATTGGTCATAGGTCAAATGTATTCATGTTAGGATAATAAGATGAATGATAATAACTATAAGGAAATGACCATTGGAGCTTAAAATGAAATTATACAAAAGCATTGATATAGGACACCCTAGGGTCTAGTGATATGGTCCAAGTTTTATGCTCCTATCCTATAGGTGTGAGACACGGGGGATAGGATTGGCCTAGCAAATCCTTCTTGGCTGAGGTTGAATGACCATTTAGAGATCTCAGGATGACTAGGAATAAGAAAAAAGGTCTCTATAACTGTCATGAGATCATACAAGAAAGACCTATGGGTTGGGTATCACAACCCACACTCAAGCTACCAATTTTGACATTTTATATGACTATATTTGCCCCCACTTTATTCTAGTGATGTAGTGAAGTGAAATATTATGATAAAGGAAAAGTAAAAAGTGTACTTGAAATTATCTACAAGGGTGAAGCTCATGAAGTTTTGTGATGTTGGGTGTGCATATGGAGATAACACGTCATGAAGTGTAAATCTATGACAAAAAAATAGGAGTCGATCATTTCTTATTAAACATGATATGTATAAAGTAAAAACATACAAAATCTAGGTAAAAAAGAGAGGAAGAGAAAGGAATGAATACACCTCACTGGGTATGAAAACCAATACAAAATATGTTATAATGTTGAGTGATGTTGGTTATATGTTTAATGACATTGTACCAAGACTAATATCATAAATGGAGATGAGTGCTCAATTCCCTAAGAGTGGCTAAAGAATGCAAAGGCTATCCCTTTGGCTCCATCATAACCCACTAAGTGAATTTATGTGATCATGTGTGTCCAATCCATCTAAGTAGGTGTCTCAATAATTCAAAGGCTAGCTAGTATTCAGACATCAAACCAAGCATAATAGATGGTGTCCTAGATGGTGTCATCATGTAGAAGATGGCTCTAATGGGTAGGTATATCAATGTTTGTCTCAAATGTAGAAGTAGGATGTCCCTTTAATGGGTAGAGTGTAGCAATCAAGGATCTATATGTCACTGCACACACTTAAATAATATCAAATTAAGCATGGTAATGTAGGTAAATCAACAAACAATAGCCTAGAATAGTAAATGTAGGTCTAGTATGGTAGTATAAATGTAAAGCATGGATAATGCATACAATTGGATTTTTTTAGGTATTTTGAGTTATTTGAATGTTTTTATATTTTAAAATTTTGTATTGTTTTTTTTGAATAATTTTGAGCTATGTACAATCAATCATAAGAACATTATGTACAAAAAATTGAAAAGAAGCTAAGTAAAAGCATATAAAATTAAACTATGTACAATACAATGTGTGAAATGAAATACTATACATGGAGTCTGTGGAGATTCATAATATTCATTAGGTTTTTGAGTTTCTTTCCTTCAAGTGAGGCTAGATGATACACTTTAGGGCTATGTTTTTTTATAATAATCTATGGACCTAGCCAATTCAGGTTGAATTTTCCTTTGATTTCTTCTTTGGGATTGATACTCAGAAGAATTTCTTTGAGAACAAGATCATTAACCTTGAATTCTATTGTATGAACTCATTTGTTGTAGGATCATTGTATACATTGCTGGTAGATTTTGAGATTTTCTAATGCTTCAATGTGTGTATGGTCTAACTGCTCAAGCTAGTGTAGATTTTTCGCATGATATTGGTCATCAGTAAGAATACCTTTAAGGGAGAAATGAAGAGATGGGATTTCTAATTCCAATGGTAAAATTGATTATATGCCATAAATGAGTGAATAAAGAGTGGCTCCTATGGGCATATTAATACTTGTGTTGATAGGTCAATAATGTAAATACTAGTTGATTGTGCCAATCATATCTGAATTTGGTCACTATTTTACTCAAAATGTTGTTGATTTTTTTATTGGTAGCCTTTGCTTGACTATTTCCTTGTGGGTAGTATGGAGTGGAGAATGTGTGTCTAATATTATATTTTATGTAAATTTTTTTGAAATTTTTGTTCTTAAATGATGTTCCATTATCAAAAATGATAGTTACAAGTAGGTTGAAGCATGAAATAATGAGTCATGTAGAAGCTACAAATGTCCTCCCCTATGGTAGATTGAAGTGGAATAGCTTCCACCCACTTGGTAAAGTATTATGTAGTTGTGATGATGAACCTATGCTCATCATTGGATTCAAGGTTAATCTTTCCAATAAGATCAAATCCCCATAACTTAAATGACCATGGAGAGACATGATGTAAGTTAATGTGTCATTAAAATTTATCATATAGCTTTGCATATTGTAAACATTCATCTTCCATGGTGGGCCAGTAATACCATTTTTGAAGCAATTTATGTGACGTGGCCTTTTCACTAAAATTACCACCACACTCACTATCATGTATCTATGTAAGAAATTTTTTGGCTTTTATTGAAGTCAAGCATCGAAGCAATTATTTGTTAAAGGATCTTTAAAAAATTTCTATGCCAATGATTACATAGTAGAGTGCTTGTTTTTATAACTTGTGTTTATGATTTAGTGAAAAAATATTAGGTGTAATGGATTTATTTAGAAAGTTATAGATATTAGATAACCACTTTGGAGTTGTGGAATTTCATGTAGTGGCTAAGATAAAAAGGGAAATCAAATTTGCATTAGAAATTGATGGTGATTGTAATCATTTAATTATGAAAATAGCTTGATGATCATTGATGTTGATAAGAATCAAGGATGGGGCACTTGTCATTGCATCTACGTGTTGGTTGTATTTTCTTGGTATACTTTCTACAAAAAAGTAGTCAAACTAAGATGATAAACATTGTACCATGTTCTAGTATGGGATAAGATGTTCTTATTTTCTGATAGACATCATTGACTTGATTCACCATAAGTTGGGAATCACTGAAGACTTGAATAGATCTAATTTGGAGGGAATAGGTGGAAAATAAACCTAAGATAAGTGCTTCATACTCTAAGGTGTTGTTGGTGTAGGTGAAGATTAATCAATATGTATTAGGAACTATGTGACTAGAAGGGTCAACAAAGATAATACCTGCCCCTACACTGGATGCACATCAAGAACCATCAAAGAACATGGTCCAAGTGTTGGAATGAGGAAAATAGGAAATAAAATCATCTCTAAATGTGTCACTAATAGGATTAGTGTTTAGGAATGGTGCACTTGCCAAATGGTTTGTAATGATTTGACCCTTTATTGATTTCTAGAGAGCTATATTTAAGTCAAACTTTGTTTATAACATGACCCATTTTATGATGCAACTAGGAGATGTGGTTTTACCATTATAAAATTTAAGGGATCTACTTTTGTGATCACTTGAGTCTCATTATTTATGACGTAATGTGAATTTTAGTGTGGAAAAAACTAATGCTAGACATAGTTTTTATATTGTATAATATTTTTTTTGTAATTAACTAATGTGCATCTAATCTAATAAACTACTCACTTGGTATGTTGATGATCGTGTTATGCTAAGAGTGCTCCTAATGCATGATTTATTGCTGAGATATATAGTAGGAAATGTTTGTCAGGTATAGGTGGTACTAAAATAAGCAAATTAAGAATATATTTCTTTATTATATCAAATCTTTCTTGATAGGATTGTTTCCATAAAAACTCTGTATCTTTCTCTAATAATCAAGTGGATGACTGAGTTTTATCTACAAGTTGAGATACAAATGATGGATTTCTTAGATCTTGCCTTGTAAGGATCAATGTTATTTTAAGTTAATGGGAGGTGGCATGTTAATAATTGCTTTGAATTTCTTAGTGTCAACCTCTATACCATGTTGCTAAATAAAGAAACCTAAGAGTTTACTTGATGTAACTCCAAATAGACATTTCTTTTGGTTTAATCAAACATTGTATTACCTGAGTCTTCGAAAGATATTTCATAAATGAATAGCTTGATGTTGTCATTGCTTAGATTTAGCTAATATATCATCAACATGATCCTTGATAGTATGGCGATTCAAGTCATGAAAAATATGCATCATAGTATGTTGATATGTTGTTTTGGCATTTTTTAATCCAAAATGCATGACAATGTAACAAAATTTACCCCAAGGTGTTGTAAAAGATGTTTTCTCTTTATTTTCTTTAGTGATTTTGATTTGGTTGTATCCTATAAATCCATCCATAATTGATAAAATTTCATACCCATCTATGGAATCTACAATCATGTCAATGTTAGGTAAAGGAAAATCATCTTGTGGTCATGCTTTATTTAAATCACGAGAATTAGAACAATACTAAATTTGTTTATTAGATTTTACCATGTGGACTATATTGGAAACCCATTCATGTTGTGCTATTGGTCGAATGAATCTATAATATAAGAGGCATTGGATCTCATCTTTGACTAAGAAATACACCTTAGGATGCATTTTGAATTTTTTTTGCTTAATCAGTTTAGCATCTTCGTATAAGGGAATCCATGGACTACTATAGATGTATCAATTCTTATCATATATGATTAAGACTAAGCAAAGAGTTCTAGAAAATTTATTAAAGTTTGATTAATATCTGTATCCTCTTCCTTTCATTGGGTAGTAGCTAAAAATATAATGTGTGGATCCTTATGGGTTCCAAAATTGAAAGTAATTGTTTACTTAGTAAGCAATGTGGAATGATCTAGTGTATATGGGTTGATAGGAATAATATCATCTCAATTAACCAGTATGTCTTAGGGATAATATATATTTTCTCTTAAGTATGCATGGGAATTTATGTGATGAGGAAATCTATTTTTATGATAGTAAGATAATAGGTCCTCATATGCTCTGAGAAATTGTAAGAGGGATCAATCATTAGAGAATTCATATAATGTGAACATATGTAGTGAAATTGTATCATCAATGAGCTCAAGATAGATCAATGATAATTTTGAAGTATGATTAATGGTGTGGTCTACTGGTGTAATTGGTAGACAAAATTTTGTATGCTTTGAAGTAGTGGAAGAAGGTTTATCATGAAAAAGGCTAAGTTAATATTCTAGCCCTTTCTTTCCATGTTGTGTTGATGCTTTGATAGGATTGAGGATTCCTTTTTCATGCTTTCTAATACCTTTTCCATGATATCCCATCTTATTAAGACATTTAAGTGAAAAAGGAGATGTAAATTGGTGATTTGATATTGGTGTTGGTATAGAACTTGGAATCTTCTGATGTGTTGCATAGTCTGAGGGTACCCTATGAGTAGTAAGTTGTGTAGGTATATTACCATGATTATAATGTAGAATATAATTTTTTGGGGATTCAACAACTTGGAAATATTTAAAAGGTTCATTGTCTATTGGGCATGTGTATATTTAGCTTTTGTGATAAAATTTTAGACAAGCATGGAGTGTAGAAGGGACTGCATGTATATCATGAATCCAAGGATGACCAAGTAATAAATTATAATTGAAGTCATTTGGTATGTCTTGGAAATTAGTTGGTAGTGTCTTACATCCTAAAGTAAAAAATTAGAAAAATATTGGAAAAACTCTTGGTTTAAAGGGACTTAGTATATGCAACTAGGGTTTGGAAGAAAATGATTTTTGTAAATTACTATGGAATTTTAAAAATTAATGTGAATTTTTTATTTAAATATGTAGGTAAAAAATTAGAAAAATATTGGAAAAAATTAGGAAGGAATTTTCCCTAAGGTTTCTAGGGTTTTTATGCTCAAATGAAGTAAGTCCAGTTCACCAAATGGTTTAACTTGTTTTGGAATATTGGTGTCTTGCTCCTATTTTAATTAAAGGTCTTGGTTGACTAAGTTAGTAAATAATATTGCAATAATTTAACCACTAATTTGTATAATTTATTTTTATTTTAAACCTTTCTATAAATAGCAATAAATATGGAGAAAATAAACTTAGCTTAAAATGAATTGAAACAACTATTGTAGGGTCTGATATTGTTTGTGTAGGAAAGGGATAGTGTCACAAATTATGACCTATCTTTCATTTTGTGAAAGGATAGAACTACTAAAATAAGGCACCCTAGAGTCTAGTGATGTTTCCCTCTTCTACTATTGTTGTCTAAAATACTCATAGAGACTTGATTTTTTTGGGTTTTGTTAACTATCCTTATGTGAGCTTGCCTATGAAATATTGACTACTAAAAGTATAAATAGATCCTTGTATATCTAATTTAATATTCAAACCTAGACTTCATTATGCTTTTATAAAACTTGATAAAGAAGTTGGGGATTAGTTTGTGTAAGATGCACTAAACGTGTATCCATACCCCTTATGTGGGCATGTTGCCTACATACCAATACTTTGAAGAGGGATCAAGCCATATGTAGTTCACCCCTTTAATGTGCTTTGTGCAATAGTGTGAATGCAAATGCAAAAAAATTAAACTAGGTGTGCTTGAGGTGGCTAGGAACTGGTGTGAGGATTTGTATATACTTGTAGCTATATTGGATGGTTGTATGCACAGAATAAGAAAATTTACGTCAATAGTTTTGCTTATATTCTTGCATTCTTTGTAATTTTTCCAAACTCCTATATAAAATTTTAATGGGATTTTATAGAGATATATTAGTCATGGGTCAAATGTATTCATGTTAGACTGATAAGGTGAAGGATAGGAACCAAAAGGAAATGACCATTGGATATAAAAATGCAATTGGATAGGAGCATCAAAATAGGACAACCTAGGGTTTGGTGTTATATTCTAAGTTGGGACATCTTATCTAATGGGTTTGGGTCTTGGGGGGATAGGATTAGCCTAGGAAATACTACCTGGTTGAGGTGGAATGACTATTTGGAGAGCTTGGGATGATTGGTAATAAGCAAAGAGGTGTCTAGAAGGGTCATGAGAGCATGTAAGAAAGACCTATGGTTTGGGTGTCACAAGCCACACTCAAGCTACCAATTTTGACATTTTATATGACTAAAACCTTGAACATGTTTACCTCATCATGTGCACTCTTAAAAATTTGATCTCATGCAATCCATCAATCTCCTATATGTAAATAAATATTTATAAATGTTAAACAACTATCACTTTGTCCTCTTAACTTTAATATGTACCATTTATCTCTATCTGCATGATCACCCTGTCACTATTAATACTTGGAAGAAGCTCAATCTTTATATCTGCTCAACATTAAACATTTAACACTTGGAATCATCTAATTATTTATTGACTTCTTGGAGCAAATTCATTCTGCTTATGTTTCTAAAACTTTAGCTTATTAATATTTGACTATGCGAACCATTTTAATCTTCCTGGAAGACCAACTTTGCATAGTCATAACTTTTACCTCACTCACTCATATTTTCTCAAATTTAGAACATATGATCCTCTCACATAGGAGAATCCCAACCATGTGACAAACTAATCTTGAAGCCTTCATGTGTGAAAGATATAAATATATTAATTTAATCACTTATATTTCTCTATGACAAAGCCAATAATGTCAAGAATTGCCTATAAGGTCAACTTTGCACATGCATATCTTTTGATGTGCTTTGATGCATCATATAAAATTTATAAAAAATTAACTAGGCTCAAAAATTAACAAACTGATCTGATCATCTTATTATAAAATATATAATGTGTGAGATATGCCATCACCAAACTACTTACTCAGCTCTTTCTTGCCTCATGCAAATTTGGCTATGTATGGGAAAACAATGTCAAACTACCCTAGATCCCAACCTTGAACTTGAATTTATTTTTTTATTCTTATGCTCATAACTAAATATTAAGTTCATAAAAACTAGGTAAAGTAATGAAAAAACCCATATGACCATTTCCTCTTGAAACCTCCATGACTGTGAATGTTGACATCATCAACATGCTTACTTGGCTATATTTAAAAATAGAAAACACTATCAAAATGCTTGAGATCCCAACATTTCAACCATATATGTTTGATTGAACTTAGGTGCATGACCTAAGATTTAACACATAGAAATCAGGTACTAATGTGATCACAACCATATGACCAAATCCCCTTGACTCATCCACATATGGAAATTATGACATCATCAAATTTCCTACTCAAATTTTCTACTATTGGACCCAAAATGTCTAAATGAGAATAATGATGAACTGGGTGAATTCTAATCATGCACAAAAGTACTCAAAATATTATTAAATTTTTATAGGACCCTTTTCTCATGCTCAAATCACCATACTCATCCTTGAACATCTATAACCAATCCAAAACTATAGATCAACCAAACCAACTTCAAACACATATTGTCAAGCATATTGCACACTTTGTCATTATTACTTAGGCTATCAAAGCACTTCATCCACTCACTAGGACACCTACATGACATCATTTATAAATATATAATACAAAGTGTTAGTTTTTTTGGTCGTAACTTGATTGGAGATGAACTTATGGGAGGTTACTATTGCATACAAGACAATACCCTAAATAGGGATGCCTCAAGACAATAATGGGCACTAATGTCTGATGTGTAAATGAAATTAAAATGTTTAGGTATTTTTTAGGATTAATTTATATCATTTACTATAAATAGGTCTTATATCCATTTTGGACATGGATGTGGCAAACATGGGGTGTCAATATGTTGCCCCTATTTGAGTAGGTGTTACAAGGCATAGACATATTAATGTCTTATTAAAGAGTGAATAAGTCATTAATGCCTTCAATAATTCCCTAGATGGTAATGAATAATCCGTGGATTCCCCCTTAAGGGATCAATATATACATATTATCATCGAATGAGCCCTTGAAAAGAGGAGAAATTACATGGCCTAATGATAATGGGGGTGGAAATATTGATTTACCCAAAGGTGATTATAATTAGTAGAATAGTAATTTGCCCTAGTAGGGTGGATTAGTGATTAGGATAAAATATATTTTCCCAAATAGGGAAGGATAAAATGGATATAAATCAAAAATAATTTACTGTGTTTGGGAAAATTGGTAAAGGAAACTCATGCAATAAATCTATAAACAAAATGATGATGAGTTGGCATAGAATAATAGCATAAATTTAGACAAAGTAGCTAGTATGAAGATGCATGTTCAAACTAAAATATAATAGATCCAAAAATAAGACTATTAAATGGGCCTATAAAAGGCTTAATAAAATGGTCTGATATAAAAATGATGAATGTAAAATCGAATGGCATGAAAAATAGATCATGGTTTCATAAAAAATGAAAATGGTGATTTTACCTTTAAAAAAGGTATAAAATACTAAAATGGTGAGTTCATCATTTGGGCAAATAGCGACATCACCATAAAAACCAAAATATTTAACTTATGGGAGCCAAAATGGGTCTAACCGAGGATACCTATTGTATCCTCAAACTACCTATGAGATGTAAGAGGATATTTTGGATAGATATATCATAATATTAGGAGGTATTGGATGATTTGAATAGCTACAAAGATGTTTTCATGTCACATAAGAAGGTAGATATTGACCTCCTAGATTCCTATACATATATTCTATCAAATATATTAACATCAAAGGAGATGAAACCACTAACACTGATAGATACAAAGGTTATGTTCATGGACATTATTAGTGGTATATTTTTGATTGAAAATAGCATCTAATTTTTTCATATGGGCCTAGGTGGAGTTATTAGATAAATGATGGATGATTACACTATATTTGTTTAGGGGCCAATAGTATTGGCCTAACTTTACAAGGACATATGCATAGTGTCCTATCGAGGAGGCCATAATATAGGTATAACAACACTACTCTAGGTGTGGGGATGGGAGCATATATTAGTGGAGCACCCAAATGGGAACATGAGGGTTTAAACCCCATAATATATAGTAGAATATGCCTCAATACATATAGGTGCATGCCATAGAGGGCATTATTTGGACATTTAATTCTATTGGCACATGATAGATGATCTTACTTTAGAGTTTTTTACATGGTGACCCTATTTTCCTATATAGCTAGAGTGGCCATAGGATAGATAGTATACCAGGTTCATGATGATCAAGCTCTATTTTACTAGGCAACAGATGCATATCATTGAGGAATATATGATTGATTAAGTATGAGGACATTTTGGGATGCAGTAGGATATCCTAGAGGGGCGTAGGTGGTTTGTATATAGCTATTGAGAGAGTAGTAAATTGACACCAATGATTATTAGGTGGATGGTAGTGATTAGTTATGGGGGAATTTCACAAAATCCATGGGATTATTTAGGAAGTCTAATAGATGTAGGTGTAACACATGCCTATATAATATGGTTGGCATAGGTTTTTCCATTGAGATTAATAGTACTATTACAAACACCAAGACAAGTACTACTGAGATTGGTATAGGGTGGTTAAGTTATATAAGTTAAACATATTGGTTAGGCACCAAATAGATAGTGTGGGGATCATGGTGAGGATGATATTGATGTGGAGGCATAGGAGGGTGAGGATAAGGTGGAGGTAGAGGATATTATGATGTAGGTAGAGGGTGGTGATCATATGGATATAGATCGAGGTGGGGATCAAGTTATTGGGCATCTTGGTACTATGGGTACAAAGAGGAGAGATATGGATTTATAACCTATATAGGTAGGTATTTTAGGTATTCATGTAGATTTATGTCAAGTAAAGCCTTCAGATACATGGACATCATGGGGTATTTCTATTTTAGAGGAAGAGATCACTATGTAGGTAGGGGAGATTGAGGTCTTATAGAAGAGATTGGGTTAGCTATAGGTGCATCTTACTCTTAATGATGATTATATGACTACCCTTTAGTCCCACATTAGCTAAATTAATGAAAAGGTATCATAGATGATGTAGGTATATGGTCAACTAAAAGATAATCAAGATCATGCCCTATCTAAGAGGGATCAGGCCATAGCAAAGAGAGATCAATCTAGGGTTGATGTCTAGTGGATTAGATGAGATAGGGATTAGGGTCATATAAATATCATATAGGAAGGGTTCTCACAAATGGTACTTGAGAGCCCTTGGGCCAAGCAAGAGGCCCCTTATTATTAGTCAGCATATGAGATTATAGTGCCATAAGATCAAAATATATATCTAATTTTGAGGTATGGGAGGCATATAAGGATAATAGTTATTATTCATATTATAGGACATAGATACATGATATAGGTGCCCTAGGATAGTTATATCATCAACCAAGACCACCATTGCCACCAGGGCCACCACTTGTTATAAGGTCGAGAGATTCACATAGTCAAATTTATTTTTGTATATCTCTTTAGCTTACTTATATTCTAGCATTATGAGATGTATATTACCATGATGTATACGGAATTAATTTTTATTATGTATAAGAAATTCATTATTGGTCTATAGACTTATACATGGACTGATTTTCTTTTCATATGTATGCAATGCTCTCTTTATACTTTGTCATGATATAGTCTCTTGTTTATGCTATGTTATGTTGGCACCATTTATGTTGTACTTCTATTTAAACATGTGTATGGGATTTCATTTTTCATTATCTCATGTTATTGCATGTTGAAATGCATGTCTTTACTTATGTTTATAACCTATGATATATGTTAATTTAGAGATGTACGTCTTTCTTATATTATATCATAGTCATTATGATTTTTTATGATGGGTTCAGATTTATTTGGGAAAAATGACCACTGTGGACAAAGTAAAATATTAAAACACCATTTTATTATGATCCATTGGTCTAATTTTTACTTTACCTTTTGACACTATGCATCATAATTATAAACAACCATATTAGCAATATGTATCTTAATCATGTAATACTTAATTTAAATGCAATTATAAAAAACTTAGGCATAATATATGATCAATCAAATCCTAAGTGTAAATACAATGGAATAAAATAAGTATAGGAATGAATAAAAATATCTACCACTTCAGTACAAGATACAAAAAATCAAATCTTCAATGTGAACATAATATAATAAACCTATGACAAGTGAAACAATGAAGGCACAAGAAAAAAAAATAGTCAAAAACTAATTAAAAATAAACAAACAAATAAAACAATCAAATAAAATAAGCTAATAAAAATAACTAAAATACTAATGAAAAAAATAATGTTAGTCATCAACCAAAAAGAAAATAAAGTTAACAAAATCAAGACAAATAACATAAATAATCAATCTAAAGCAATGCAATAAAAATTTAATTTCAAGTAAGAGTAATAGAAAACCTAAGCTAAGTCATAATGAAAACAAAACTACAACTAATCTAATGTAAAATAAATGAACTAACAACCAACCAAAAGTAAATAAACAAATAAATAATCTAACTATTTGTGCAAGTGTAATAGAAGTGTTGTGCTTGGAACAAAGGTTGCCCCTAGGCTATAAGGAACAATGAAAAAGTTAGGATAACAAAAGATTCCCCTATGCTATAGGGAAAAACACTATCAGAAAGGTTAGGGGGATAGAAAAATATGGAAGGGGTGGCCAAGCTATCTCCAAATGCATTAGGCAATTGAACATTACTTACATAGTCCTATGGAGATAAGTTCTAACATGGACTTTAGGCCAAATTTAGTTCTCCGAGGATGTGGGATAGATGAAAAATGATTATAAGAAAGACAAATTATTCATACAAGAAAGTGGGAATGGGATCACAAAATGATGAGAGAATAAGAAAAGGGATTGGTGCTCATAATTATGATAGTATCAAGAACAAAAATTCACAAAATCATTAGAGCATGGTTTAGGCTAAAACCATAATAAATGATAAGAGACAAGTGACAAGTGATCAAAAATAAACTTGGCTCATAATGTTTACTATGTCTAAGGATTAGAATGAGAGTCAGTTTGCAAAGATGTGAGAGAATAAATAACATTCAAAATGATGAGAGTGTGAAAGGTCTATGAATCATAAAATGATGAGAGCATAAATGAATCACAAATGGTGAGATCATTTGGAGACAAACCTAGATGAAGGAATGATCTAATGGAATGGTAAATGAAATCAATCACAAAAAATAGCTAAGCTAACTCCATATGCACTAAGCAATTAGACATTGTGTACATAGTGCCATGGACATAAGGTTCAACATGAACTTTAGGAAAAATGTAGTTATCCCTGATATGGCATGAAACATTATAAAATAATGAAATGGGAAAATACAAATGGTCGTGATGAAATATATGTGAATACTTTAGTTATACTTACTGACTAGGAGATGCACATTCTAAGTGGCATGGATACAATCTGAATGCCCTAATGTTGAAGTCTTATTTAGGAGTTTTCTAGCATATATCCATGTTTTCGGGTTTTTCTAATCATCTCAAATCAATGGAGAAATATGAGATAGAATAGGCTAACTCAAAAAATGGTGAGAGTGTGGCTTAGGTTACTCTCAAAATAGTGATAACATTACATAAATTGATCATAAAATGATGAAATTATTGCTTAAATTACTCACAAAATGGAAAGAGTGTTGCTTAAATTTATTGCAAAATAGTGTTAGAAATAGAATATGGGTTCATTAGTGCATCTATTTAAAATGCACAATTTAGATAAAAGTGACTTGGAAAATTATGAGAACATTATCTGAGGTTACTTGAAAGATAGTGAGAGCATTACTTAAATTGCTCATTAAATAATGAGAGTGTTTCTTGAATTTCCCATAAAATGGTGAGAGTGTTGCTTATATTTCTTTCAAATTAGAGAGAGAATTGGTATAAGGGTTCATTAGTACATCCATTTAAAGTGCATAATACACATAAAATTTACTCACAAAATGGAGAGATCATTGGCTTAGGTTGCTTGCATTATAGCTAAAACATGAGAATAAGGGTGGTTGAGGTAACCTCAAAAAACATTGAGCATCATCTACATAGTCAAAATGTACCTCAAGGCACTATAGTTTCCCCCATATTGAAGGATCTAACTAGGTAATAATAAGTTTATAAAATAGGCAAATGGTGATGCCTGAAACAACAAAACAAGAGTATGTAAAGGCATGGTAGAAAAGATGCTCCTAGGCTATAGGAAATAATGACATAGGAATAATGATCAAGAATCTTAACAAGAATAAAGGATGAAATTACTAGGACCATTATCATACTGGCCCAAGATACCACCATTGAATGAAAGGCCTTTTGAAAGATTCAAATCTGAATCTTCTACTATAGCTATATTAGAATCCAACCATTGAATGTGCATGAAGTACCATAAGATTGGAACTAAGGTAAATAAAATTTTCCTTATAAAGGAGGTATGGGAGGAATGATATATGATATAGTATAAGGAATGTGATGGTACAGCTTAAATGATCTTCATAGATAGTACCTCATGTATGTCAAGTAACAATAGTGCTTGAGATGTATTATGTTCTTTCATTCATCAAGTTCATCTCATTCTAGTGTAGAAAACTTTTATTCTCCAAATCCATAGTTAGAAACAATCACTTATGGTCCTATCAAATTAGGATTGAACTTGCCTTTTTTATATTTCATAGTATTGGTATTCTTATAGTTTTATTTGAGTACAAGATCACCAATCTTGAACTATCTATGCTTCACATGCCTATTATATTAACCACGTAACTAGTTTTGGTATGACTAAAGTCTATTCACAATGGCCATGCATTTTTCATCTAGTAGTTCCAACTCTTGTAGACAAGCTACTCTATAATCCTCATCATAAAGGATATGTTTCAATGAAATACATAGAGGAGCAATCTCAACCTTTATAAGAAGAATGGACTCAATGCCATAAATAAGGGAATATGGTGTGACTCCTATTGGAGTGCAAAAAATGGTATGGTAGGCCTAGAGGGCACATAATATTTACAATTTCCAATCATGGTCATCATCATTTGCTATCTTACATTGAATATTGGAAATGGTCTTGTTAGATGCCTCTACTTTGCCATTATCTTATGGGTAATATGAAGTGGAAAAATGATAGGTAATGTTAAACTCAATATAGATGGATTTGACATCATTGTTTTTAAAATAACTACCATTATCAGATATAATGTCAAATGGGATACCATAACATAAAATGAGATGGCTGAAGGTAAATTTAAAAATTTGCTTACTTGTCACATAAGTGATGGGAATGGCTTCTACCCACTTAGTGAATTACTGAGTGGAAATAAGGATATCCTTATGTTCATATGAGTAATTAATGTTAATCTCCCTATGAGAGTGAGCCCCCATGTTAAAAATGGCCATGATGTGGACATTTTCTTGAGTGTTTATGTTAAATCATAGATTAAATTATCAGGCCTCTGACATTATTTGCACCTTTTAACATAAGCAATTGCATTTGATTCCATGTTCAACCAATAATAATTAATACATAGGAGATTTTTAGCAAAGATGGCCCTACTAGTGTGGGATTTAGAAACCCCTTCATGAACTTCCCTCAATGCTAATCCATATTATTCCAAAGTTAAACAATGAATCATAATTCCATCAAAGCTTCTACAATAAAGTATAGATCCAAGTAAGGTATAACAAGAGAATTAGTGTGGGAAGGCCTTTTGTTTATTATGTGAAAGGTATGGTGGAAGGACTTAGTCATAGAGGTAATTATATACTTCATAATACTAGGTAGAACTAGGACCAATAATATCACAGATCATTTCAATGTTTGAGAGCTCATGAGTAGGCACTAGAAGATGTTCACCAAGGAACTGATAGGCTTTTTCCTTGTCTATGATTTAGATCAGAGAACCAATTATATCCATGGTATCTACTATCTAGTTATTAGCCTAGGGTAAGTATTAAAAGTTAACGTGAGTAATGTATTAATTAAAATTGTCCACCATGTCTTTATAATGTACCATCTTTTCATCCTTGGTCTGGAATTGGTTTGTGACTTTATTGATGATAAGCTATGAATCACCGTAAATCATTAGATGTTAAATTCCCTAATGTATTGTTAGATGAATCCCCATAATGAGTGACTCATACTCATTCATTTTACTAGTACAAGGAAAGTTGATATATAAGGACTTGATAAATATATCCCCTATTATGTTATGAATAAAAATCATACACTTGACCAATGTGATGTAAAATAATTATCAAAATAAAGTTTATATTACTGCTCTTTAGGAGGTGTTTCTAATATGGTCATGATAGACTCATCTAAAAATGCAAAAGTTAGTCACTGAGTATCTAAAATGGGAGCTTAGATAAGATTATCTATAAGTAATTATCCCTTAATAACCTTTTGGTTGACATATTCAATATCAAACTCACTTAGAAGCATGATCCACTTAGCCATGAAACCTTATAAATTTATTTTTGATAGTATATACTTGAGCAGATCTACTTTGGTGATGACTATGGTCTTGTTGTTGAGCATGTAATGATGTAGTTTTTGTGCTAAAAAAACCGTAGACAAACAAGATTTCTCAATCTATGTATAATTGTGTTCATTCACTACCAATGTATGGATTAGATAGTACACTATATGTTCTTCCCCATGCTCATCATGTTGGGCCAAAAGTGCTAGACAGGTAAAGTATAAATGGATTTATCAGTGGAGGTGGTAGCATAACAAATGGATAGGCTAAGTATTCTTTCAAGTGCTCAAAATCCTTCTAATAGTCTTCATTCCATGAGAAGGTAGTGTATTTCATAAATAAATGACTAAATGGGTGACATTTATTAGCCAATTATGAAAATAAGCATCTAATAGATTATATTTTTCCCTGTAAACTATAGAGATACTTCAAAGTGGAAGGTGGAATAATCTTAGTAATGGACTTAACCTTGTTAATATCAAATTTAATGCCTCAATGAGAGACAATAAATCCTAATATTTTTCTTGAAGTAACACCAAAGATGCACTTTTTGAGGTTAAACTAAACCTTGTACTCATGAATCCTTTCAAATATTCTTCATAGTATGGTTAGATGGTCTACACAGGTCTTATATTTACATAATATGTTTTTAACATAGTCTTCAAAAATATCATGCATCATATCATGAAATACAATAGTCATGTCCCTTTGGTGTGTTTCCCCATAATTTTTGATGCTGCAAGGCATGCCCTAATAGAAAAATATTTCCCAAGGAGGTGTGAACATTGTCTTGTGTTGGACATTGGGCACAATCTTGATCTGGTTATATCCTAAGAATCCATCCATGTAGGACAACATTTCATACCCAACTATGGAGTTAGAAATCAAGTTGATGTTTGGTAGAGGAAATTAATCATTTGGGCAGGCCTGTTAATGTCTTGAAACTTAGTGCATAGTCTAATAGATTTTGTATTTTTGTTGACTGGCACAATATTAGAGATCTAATCTGAATAATCAATAGGTCTAATACATCCTAAATATAATATTTTCTCCAATTATTTCTTAACTAATATGTTATCTGAGGATGCATTTTCTTGAGTTTATACTTAACTAGTCTAGCATCTAGATGAACTACAAGATGGTTTCTAGCCAATGATGGATAAAAACCTAGCATATAGAAGTAACCCCATGCAAAAATGGATATGATCTCTCTTAGAAGATTTGTATTAACTTTATACTATTGTTCAATGAGGTACAAGCCTATTTTTATCCACCTGGGATCATCTAAAGTTCCAATGTTGACTTTTAGAGTATCCTCTACAAGAAGAGTAGATACATCTTATAAAATAGTTTACAAAAATGTAAACTAGATGACAATGGTGAAGTCCTCTAGTCAGACTGGTTCTTCAAGTTCCCCAAAACAAGATGAATCAAAACCTCTTAATGGCATCTATGGCCATGTGATAAAAAATTTATGACCCTCTTGTATAATTTGCTCAAAACATGTTGTTTGTTAGTACTAAGTTAGGATCCAAATGCAAGTTCAATGTTGATGGCTTCCTAGGCTTCATTTAAATAGGGGTGAACATCCCTATCTAGTGGCACTTGAAACAAGTTCTCACTAAGAGACTAGCCTTCTTGTTTATTTTTTCCCTAGTCCAAAACCACCTTAAATAGGTTTTCACTTTAGAACCTCAATGTTTTATTTTTTTACTTTTGGTTAAGGGTGTTTACCTACTCTTTAAAATAGGCAATTGCATCCAATTTGAAAGAGAATTATTGCTTATGGTATCCCAAAGTAACATTGTCTCTCAATCCCATAAAATAATATAAATCCTCATCATTCTCTAGCTCATCAAGAGCTACTAGATTCTTGTTAGTCCCAGTTTATGATTTGATAGAAATAAAGGACAAATGGGGAATGGTAGATTATTGGCATGATGGTACCAATGGTGTAAGGTTTGAATAGGTTGTTATTGGTTATGTATTTACATATACTATTATTATACTCTATTTTTATATCAACATCATCGATGTTAGTCATCAACATAGGAACATGAATAGGATATGTCATGTCACCCCTTGACACTCTAAATCTAATGCCATAAATTCATTTATACTTTGCTATAGAAATAGGCTCAATATTACCTTATGTATTTTCCCCTAGGCTTGTAAGTTCATAAGCTTGGTTATGCATAAGCTTGTTAGGGATGAGATACTTTTTAATTTGTTAACAATTATCTAGATCATCAATGTACATCTAAAAATTATCTTTGACAACTGGGTCTTGTTATTGGCTAGTGTCCATTGTGAAAATAATAGGCATTGGGCTATGAAGCTTTCCTTTTTTTCATCATTCCATGAAAAATAGATTGGATTTGGTCCTTCCATAAGTATTTATGTTTTGTGGAAGTTTGGTTATATGGAAGGTATTATATACGTAAAGTATTCTCCTGGACCATTATCTGAAATAGTAAAATGATTGGTAATTTTCATAAGAGGTGTATATGAAGTTGAGGTAAGGCAATTGGGGTCTATGAAATTAAACTCTAACGATCTAACAAGTATTATTTTTTATTTATTTGGTGTGGGTTCTAATCTAAAATATTAATTATATACCTCATACTCATCCTCTAAATGATTGCATTACTAATATGGTTTTAAGTTTGCATGAATATTTATCTCTTGTGAACAAGGAATAAAATATAGTGGAGGTTAGTCTTGTGTTAGTCTAAGGAATAAAACTCAAATAAACACACTAAAATCCAAACACCTCTAGCCTATACACTATGGAGAGCATGGGTAACAATCATGCATATGAAACAAAATTGAAACATAAAATAAAACACTCTTTTACCTTGCAATTCTGAATGGATTTTTGAAATGGCATATTTGACTTGTGCATCAAGAAATCTTCATCAATGCAGATTTATTGTCTTCACCTTTCCTTGGAACCTTGTCTTGATTACTTGGCTTAATATTTGGGCATGGAAACACTACTTTTAAGGCATTTGGAATTGTAACATTATACCAAGAGATCTTGTTGAATATATTTGTGCATAACAACTTTGCACCGTGAAGAGATTAGAAAACCACATTAATGGTTCTAGATATCATAACACAATTTTTTCAACCCCCTTGGCCCCCTTAGGTTAGAGTATTTATTAAACCCATTTTAAAACACCCTTGTACCTCTTTACACACATTTAGATAAATTAATTAATTAATTAAGCTATTAAATCCTATTTACATCTTACCCTAACTAAACCCATGGCTAACTTAGTGACATATAGCCTTAACACTATTTCCTACCTAGAATTTAAAGTCCTAACCTCTTAGACTATTTCAACTTGCATGACCATGCTTTCTTAAATGAGCTTAGACCACTTTTAATGATCTTAATGGCTAAAATTAAATATAAAACACTATTTTGGGCAAGCTAGACTATTTCCACATTGACCGATGTTAGTCATCTCTCGACTGACACCAGCTGACCAAGACTAACATTGGTTACTTATGGCTAACCTAGGACCCTTGTTTAGGAGGTTGAATCATTTTGAGAAAGAATCAAAAATATTGTGTGAATTTGAGCTTTCTAGTGAACCATAATACTAGTCTAAAGATCAAGAAGTGATTCATTGCCTCAATACTGAGGATTCAAGTACTGTTACTTTACCCATTTTGTTTCAAGATTCCAATCATCTCACACTAAAATGTAGGACATCTCTAGGCCAATAATTCCACAACAACTAAATATAATGTTCTTGTTCTAAGTTCAATTATTTAGTTTTGGTAGTTTATTTCTTTCACTCCCTTTCAGTCTCTCCCCACATTCTCTTTTGTGTTGGAGTTCTAAAACTCCAAACACTCCCTTTTACACCAAATACCCACTAGCTATTCCTATGTTTTGGAGTGTTAAACCTCTATGTTTGATATCCTTGAGTCTCCATTCTATCTTTATGACTAACAACCAACTTCCAAATAACCCACAAAACCCCTCTACAACCAACCCAGAGTTTATTTTTACCCAAAGTCATAATTGTGACAAACACACAATGATCAACATCAGTTACCCGTGACTAGCATCGGTTACCCTTAATTGGTATCAATTACCCAGTGACTAGCATTAATATCTATCTAATTATTTTTTCCAAAAATAACAAGTTAAAGTCACCTATCAACCCTAACCCAAAATATTGTTTTTCAATCCACATCACAACATAGAGTTAAAATAAATTTTTGAATCACATTTTAACACTTTAGCATTTATTTTGAGCAAGTTAATGTCATTTTGTTAAAATCAATAATATTTTTTGAAATTTTTTTTTATTACATTGTGATCAAGTACTTTTCATTACTTTATGCAAGCATCTCTTATCAACATTTTTTATAACTTAACTTGTTAGACAAGTGGATTGAAAACCTTCCAATGAAGTATTGTACTTATTGGATCTAACACTTTCTAGGTAATCCACCCTCCAACCTTACTAACCAATCTTATTTATAGTCTTATTCTTATTACAAGTCATTCTTCACAAGCCAAATAGGAGTTATTCACATCATCTAGATCACATAGCACACCACTACATCCAAGTTTATTCATACCTTCACCCTTTATTTTAGTTTTACTTGTTTTCAAAAACAAAATAAAATAATAGAAAAACATAGTGAAACATTCTGACATGCGCAATGAGACCCTAGAGTTTTCTTGGGTTTGTAATTATTATAGGACATTCTAATTGGATTATTGAAAGAATCATTCATTGCACTTATTTATTTATGAAAATAAAACAATATTTTTATTCATTTCTAAATTGAAAATCATACCTTTCAAATTATTTTCTTTTTAAAATCAAAAGGAAAGTACTTATTTTCTTTACTTTCTTAGAAAAGGCAAAATTATTCATTTTCCTTTATTTTTAAAAATCAAAAAGGAATTCATCCTAAGATAGGACTTGTTGGGAAAATATTTTCTCATCAACTAACTGACGGCAAAATAGGTATATCAACCACAACATAATGAGATTTATATGGCAAAATGGGTATGTCTACCACAACATAATGAAATAAATCTCTCTTCTCAGCAAGGGGAGGCTCCCTATAAACTATAATATACTAATATAAACTGAAAATAGACTCAGGGGTGAAATCATACCATCCATCTCTCTTTTTTTAGAGATTATTTTCACAAGGTAAAGGATAATTCTTGTGTAATTACTGAAGGCATTTCTCTTCTTTCAGAAATGATATTCAGCAAACAGCAGGAAAACTTCCTGGGTAGTAACTGGATCTACAAGAAACCCAAGAAAGCACAAAGTCTTTCATTATTTCTCCTACTAATTTAGGAAAAAGGACACAGTAGAATGAAGTGTAGTCCAAAACCTCCACATAAAACTACAATAGAGTAAAAGATTACGAAGGATAAGGGGAGCTCAAAGTCTCTCCAATATTCTTTATAGTGAAACATAAAACACACAAACTAAAGACAATTATGGCAACACAAAGTCTCCCATAGTCAAATTTAAGACATATTATAGATTATTTCCACTTATTTTTCTTATTTGATTAAATGGATAAGACTGTCTTTAGGAAAAAGACAAAAGAATGATTTCCTAGATAGCACAAGCTATTTCAACACAAAGTCTGAAAGGTCACTTGCTTTCTCATTTTCTTGATAAAATATGATTAACAGTCTGAGCTCAAATTCTCAAGAATGCCTTTCAATTTAGTCATAGTTTCACTTCTAATAATAGAGAGATCTCCCTTGCATAAAATGAGAGATTACAATATATAGTCTCTAAAGAAAGACTTGGGTGCATGTTTTCACGAAATGGCCCATGCTGTATTGAATGCTTTTAATGTATTGAAAATTCTATGAAGGAGCCATGATGGAATAGGTTATTAGCCTTAAATTTGGCATTCTAAATCATCTCAATTGTCTCCTCCAAAGCATGGGTTTCCTGGTCTTCTTTATGATGCTTACACAACTGTCCATTCACCTTTACTCAATAAAGAAAAATATGTTGCACCATTAAATACTTGCACTCTCTAAGGTCCACCTGGTGGACTACTCCACCTACTATAATAACTCTCCTATATATATTTATGGATTATATATAACTTTCTCTCTTTCCATGATATAGTTTGTCTCTTTTTGGTGATCTAAGATCTCGGGCTATATTCTTGCTTTCTATTGGCTCCTTCATCTCCTTCCTTGGCTAGTCACTGAGTTCGTTCTTGGGCCTGCACATTTGAAAATCAATGGTTATTCCATTGTCCTAAATTTTACATCCATGGGGATGTAAATGGTAACTTGAACCATTTTGAACCTTGAGCCTTTGAACCTTTCAAAGTTCACTAGTTTGATAGTTCAACGTTTTAACTTTAAACGGTTCGGTGGTTCGGTGGTTTAAAGTTTTTGCAAAGAGCCACATTCACTTAGTCTTCTTTACGAGTTCAATGTATCATTGAACCAAATGTTTAAACCTTTTAATTGAAACTTCTTTTAGAATAATTCACTCAAACCTTCCACTTTAACTTTAAACTTTTGAACACGTTGTAGCTTTAAACTCATTGAAATCATCGAACTCTTTGGAGTTCAATGGTTCAATGGTTCAATAGTTCAACAATTTATTCGATATATTTGAACCCCATAATTGAATCTTTTTGATTTAATCTCAGTGTTGAACCATCCTTATAATTTTTATAAATGCCTTAAGTGTTGAGAGATTTTTTCCTTATGAAAGCCTGCCTGTTGAACTTGCAATTTCCTTAGCTAAAAAGGCTTGTGTAATTGAAGAACTTGACTGCTCAAATTTTTTTCTGATAAATAAAGAGACCACTTTCGCCTATAGGACTGAAATGGTCAGCATGTTGTCCACAAAAACAAGTGATAGATTTTAGGAACAATAGTTGGCTCCATTTGGGGAACTTCCATCGATTATATTTTGAAACAATCAAAGGGAGTAGAATCCAGACTGTAAGTGCTTTCATCTATGCCATTGGGCTTTAGAGTCATGCCACCCAAAAAGAGAAAGATCTCAAAAACCAGATAAATAAAAAAACAAATAAATACTATACAATGTACAATTATACTTATCTGATACTTCAAGGATTGAAGTGCTTCAGATGCTACCCGCTGTGAGTTAGTGAAAATGGTGTGCCATCTTGATATTTTAGCAAGAAACTATTTTCACCATTAAATAGATGAATGGAAAATGGACCTCTCCATAAGGAATCTAATTTTGCATACATTCTTTTTGGTTCTCTCCTCTTGTCCCATAATGAGACTTGATCTCTAATCTAAAAATCATGAGTCCTTGCTTTTTGGTTGAAGAGTTTCTTTACTTGACTTTGATGTGCAACAATACAGTCCACCACCATAGTTCACTACTCATTTCGTTTAGTCAAGAACATGATCCTCTTGTTGATATAATTTTCAAATGTTTGATCTTTGACTACCTTCACCAAATTCAGTGCTAGTAGTTCTAGGGTGATTGGTATCTATGCATTCAAACCATATAGAAGTTGAAATGGTGACATACCTATCACCCTTTTAGGTGTAGTCCTATCTACCCATAAAGTATCAAACAATTATTTATTCCAAGTTCTCTAATTATCATCTACCAGCTTCCTGATAATGGTCACCATGTTCTTGTTGCTTGATTTTGCATGACCATTTCCTTGTGGATAATAGTCAGAAGAGTGGGAGAGGATAATCCCATAATAGTAGCAGAACTGGGTAACCTCATGAGAAGAGAAATAGGTTGCATTGGCTATTACAATCATTATTGGGACTCCAAATTGGGAAATAATATTTTTTTTGAGGAAATTACATACCACTTTTGAAGTAGCATGCTTGATTGGAATGGCTTCCACCCACTTGGTAAAATAGTCTGTGGTTGTGAGAACATAGTCATGTCTAGCACTTGAGAATGGGTTTATAGTGCTAATGAAATCAATACCCCATGGTTGAAATGGCTATTTAATCACCACTAACTTGAGAGGTAATGCAGCCAACTTGGGTTTCCCAATGAACTATTGACATAGTTTGCATCTACATACCCAAGTGTATAAATCTTGAAATAGAGTAGGCGAATAGTACCTAGCTTGTAGAATCTTATGGGTAGTCACAGGTGTAAAAAAAATCCTCCACAAGGTAAATTATGGAAAGACTCTATAAGTTTACTCTATTGTACTTTATCGATGTAACAAAGAAATACCCCATTAAGGCTTCTCTTGTACAAACCATTTTCCCACAGGACATAGTTAATATCTTTCAATTTAACAGTTCTCTTTTTTGTATGAGATAGGTGGGTAGGACACTCACCATAGATAAGGAAATGAGTGTTATTGGAATACCACTCATCAATCGTAGTGACAAAGAGAACTGTAGGCATCTCTTTCACCTTTGTTTCTTTATGTCTTATTTTCTTTGGTATGTTATCAGTAATCAACTAGCAGATACCTCTTCCCCACACAAGCTTACTAGGTTTGATATTAAGATCAAAATCTTGAATTTTAGAAATCCAATTTCCCCTTTTGGTACTAAACTCCTATTGAGTTAGAATAGACTTTACTATTGTATCAAGAACTAGAGAAATAGTGTGTGATTTTAGGATGTAGAAATGAAAGTGTTTTACTACCTTAACCACAACATAAGCATGCTTCTCCATGTTCGAATATTTTAATTCATGAGATTTGAGAGGACAACTCATGAAATATATGGGGGATTCTACACCTTCTTTGTTTTGTTGAACCAAAATGGCTAAAAGTGTGTGTTTAGAAGTATAGTTGTATACCATGAAGTCTTTGGTATAATCTGGACAAACCAGGATCGGGGCATGGGTGATAGCTTTCTTGATATCCTCAAATACTGACTTGCCTTCTTTATTCCAGTGAAATTTAGCTTTACCCTTCATCATGTTGACAATGTGGCAAGTTTTATTTGAAAATTTAGGAATGAACCTTCGTAGAAAATTCACCTTTCTAAAGAAATAATGAACTGTAGTCTTACTAGAAAGAAGAGTAAGCTCTTGGATGGATTTGACTCTTTCTATTTTGATCTTTATGCCTTTTTAGGATACAGTGTGAATGAGAAGTTTCCCTTATATAACCCTAAAAAATGATTTCTTAGAGGTTAGAGAAATGTGATTCTATCAACATCATTCTAGCACTTGTTATAAATGATGCACATGATCAGGACAATGTTTGGAAAAGATGGTCAAGTCATCAATATATACCATAATGAACTTCCCTATTTTGTTTCTAAAGGCAAGATCCATCACTCTCTAGAAGGTGGTGCTAGCATTGATCAAACCAAAAGGCAATCTATGATATGCAAATGTGCCCCAAGGTGTAGTGAAAGCAGTCTTATGTTGGTCTAATTTTCTATCTTTCACTTGATTATACCCTGAAAAACCATCTAACATTGATAACATTTCTGAGCCAGTCACTGTCTGTAGTACTTGATCCATGACTGGTAGGGGGTAGTTGTCTTCTAAAGAGGATTGATTTAGATTTCTGAAATCAACACAAAGGAAAATTTCTCCATTCTTTTTTCTCATAGGGACTATATTCACAATCCAAGTGGAATGATGGATTAGAAAAATTATCCTTGCATTTAACATTTTTTGGATCTCAAAAAGAATAGTATTTGATATCTTGGGGTTGTACTACCTTTGCTTCTATTTGTGAGGCATGACCCAACCTTGAGAGGAATTTCATGCCAAATTTATTCAAGCCTGAGATATTTCAAATTATCATAAGAGTATGCCAAAACATCAATGTAATGGTGAAGTAGGGTAATGAATTTAAGTTTTTCATTAGGAGTGCAACAATTCCCAATGTTGACCATTTTAGGATTATCTTCTATACTCAAATTTATTTGATCAAAATCTTTGGAGGATCTTGAATCCATTTGTTGCTTCTTGATAAACCTATCATGCTTATTAAATAGATTCTCAAGAAAAACTAACCCTTTGGGAATTTTATTCTCTTTGAGCTGAAGGAACTCTTTAGCAGTTTTTAAATTTGTATTAGGAGCCGATTCCCATGGCAGAGATTCACTGGCTTTAAAATAAAGCTCCTCAAAGCTATCCATCTATTCCAAAAAAGCAATCATTTGGTTTTCACCATTAAACACTTACCAATGGTTGGAATTATTAGGTACACTTGGTCAAAAGACTAGTTCAATAGTGTACTTATGCCTTTTGAAATCTTGATGAGGAACCATGAGAGTTATAAAGATGGCCAAGGAATCTGCTCGATTATTAAATTCTCTGGGCACTGCAAAAATACTAAAAGCCTCAAAACTTTCAAGGCAATCCCACACTAGATTTAGATACTGTCACAATCTTTCATTCTTGGTTTGATATAGGTTCCTCACCTGACAAACCATTAGTTCAACATCTCCTCAGGTGTGAAGAAGTTTAATATCTTTAGCTTGAGTAGTTTTCAATTTGAGCAATAAGGATTCATACTTGGTAGTGTTGTTGGTGTTGTTGAACTAAAAATTGTATGAATATGGGAAAATATCTCCTTAAAGAGATATCAAGACAATTCTATCTCTAGAACTAGTAGAAGAATTACTGCCATCAAATTCTAGAATCTAGACATCATTAAAATATGGTCTCCTTTTAGATTTCTCTTCATTAGGGAGGGAGATACTTTTTCATCCGAACAATGCTCTACCAATTCTTATGATGTCTTGTCTAAATTTTTTGGATTGTCACTTATAAAACATTTGTCTGATGAAATAGAAACATCTTCTTTAGATAGAAAGTAGTTACCCATTCTTGAGGATTCAAATAGAATTTGAGCTTCAAGTGCTGATGTTTAGGTGACAATGTATTTCAACTCCTTCCTAGGAAATAGCCTTTACATGATGCCCTTGATAGGTATCCTCACCTTAGAGAGGTCCATGTTTAATTCTCCACCAACATCCTTGAAAAAATTTCATCCAAGCAGAATACCATAGGAAGCTAGAACGTCGGCTACCAAGACTGTTATTTTAATCCCTTTTATTTGGAAGGCCACAAATGCAAATTAGGCATCTTTGATCTGACCCAAAAGTGGCACTTGCTTGTTTTCCATGGAGAAACATCTCCCAAAAGTTTTAGTCAAAGTGAGACCAAGAGAGTCTGCTACCTTGCTAGGTATAACACTGTCAGAGGTGCCAGAGTCTATTATGTAGTTGCTCAGCTTATGACCATTTATCAATAGGAATACATAGAAAGGTTCTATCTTCCCAGGGGAAATATGAGGAGTAATGACAATATTGTTTCAAATTTGATGTGTTCCTTGGGGGATCATGACTTACCTTTGAAACATCTTGTCCTACAAGGATGATTTTGTTCTTGACTAGCTTGTAAGTATTCAAACTCAGACATTTGAATCTTGGTCTTCCTAGTATGGTCAATTATATCAAATGACTAAAAATAACTAGGAACAGAGGAAGGAAGACCATCATTCTAGTTTTTATTGGGTATACTAGTGATCTGAGAAATTCAAGCAAAAGGTGTAGGAATGTTTGAGGTACTTACCTTCTTATTAATCACTGGGTCCTTTGATTAGAAAGGCAGAGAAGTCCCTCATTTAGTAAGTGAAATTGCTAGTCAAAATTTTCCCCCTATTTTCCCTTATTATCTTTTTGATTTGACTAGTTTTGGGACCTGGTAAATATAGCGTATGATCTATCAAACACTTCTCCCTTACTTCTAGCTTCATTCTAGTAATTTAGGAAATTGATGTTAGAGTTGCCAACTAATTCTTCTTCCCCTTCTACAAAGAGATTATCATCATCTTCTTGATCAAACTTAGGTTAGAAAGAGGAATCATGTTTAGCTTCATGATAACCAACTATTGAGTTAGCTGGTGCTACTTCAATGGCAAGCTTCCCCTATGGGGGAGGAAGACAGTTGGGTTGCCCTTGATTTTTGGAAGCATTGCTTTGATATGACTAGTTTGGAAATGTCCTCCTTAGTATATCTTGATAAGGAGGAGTAGATATACCTTGTGCCATTTTCTTTTTCAGAGCTAGCAATTCATTTGCTTGCTTTTGCACCATAGGGTCAATGGTGTCTATAGAAAAAAATTTAGAAAATGAAGAAGATTTATTTCTATTAGGATCTCTTCTTATCTTTCCTACCAAGATAAGATCATCTTCAACCTTAGTGGCCAAAATCTGAGCTACAACAAGATCTATATGGCCAGCCCACCTCAATAGGAAACTCACTTTAGGAAGTTGAGAATTTATGAAGAAGCATTTAAGGTTTTCAGGTGTTGGTTGAGTAATTATAGGAATCTTATTTCTCAACTTGTCAAATTTAGCTATGAAGTCTCACATAAGATCATGAGTCTCCTCTTCATTTGTGTAAGTTGAGCTAATAGGGCATGTGCATCTTCTATAGGTTTGAATCTAGCCTCAAACTTGGCCTTGAGAGTGTTCTAGTCAATTACAGTCTGAGCTTATAGATGATAAAACTAGTCTACTATAGTACCTTGCAATATTTGGGTAGAGTTTCACTTCTAATAATAGAGATATCTCCCTTGCATAAAATGAGAGATTACAATATATAGTCACTACAGAAAGACCTAGGTGCTTGTTTTCATGAAACGGCCCATGTTGTATTGAATGCTTTTAATGTATTAGAGATTCTATGAAGGGGCCATGCTAGAATAGATTATCAGCCTTAACTTTGGCATTCTAAATCATCTCAACTATCTCCTCCAAAGCATGGGTTGTCTAGTCTTTTTTATGATTCTTACATGGCTGTCCATTCGCCTTTACTCAATGAAGAAAAATAGGCTACATCATTAGATGCTTACACTCTCTGAGGTTCACCTGGTGGACTAATCCACCTACTGGAATAACTCTCTTGTAGATATTTCTAGATTCTATATAACTTTATCTCTTTCTTTGCTATATTTTATCTCTTTCTGGTGATTTGAGCTATCAGGCTATCTTCTCGCTTTTTGCTGGCTCCTTCAGCTCCTTCCTTAGCTGGTCTTTGAGTTTATTCCCAGGCTTGTGCCATTTAAAAATCAATATTTATTCCATTATCTTGAATTTGATGTCTACAAGGATGTCACTGGTCTCTTAAAACATTTTTAACCTTGAACCTTTTAACCTTTTGGAGTTCACCAGTTTGATAGTTCAACGGTTCAAGTTCAACAGTTTGGTGGTTCAGTGGCTCAAAGTTTTTACAAAGATCCACATTCACTTAGTCTTCTTTAGGAGTTCAATGTATCATTAAACCAAATATTTGAACATTTTAATTTAACCTTATTTCATAATCATTCACTTGAACCTTCCACTTGAACTTTGAACTTTTGAACGTGTTGAAGCTTTGAACTCATTGAACTCATCAAACTCTTTAGAGTTCAATGGTTCAATAGTTTAATAGTTTATTCCATATCTTTGAACCCCACCGTTTAACCTTTTTTATTGAACTTCAGTGTTGAACCATCCTTACAATTTTTAGGAAATGCCTTAAGTGTTGCGAGATTTTTTCCTTGCAAAAGACCACCGATTGAACTTATGATTTCCTTAGCTAAAAAGGCTTGTGTAATTGAAGAACTTGACTACTCAGAACATTTTTTGAGAAATAAAGAGACCACTTTGTAGGACTAAAATGGTTGGCATGTTGTCCACAAAAAATGTGATGGATTTTGGGAACAACATGACTTACATCCTCATTCTGCATTTAGGTGCATTCTAGTTGTTTTATACTCATTCAAAGACATTAAAATTTTCATTTTAGGTTTAAAATCAACCTTCATCCATTGATTTATTTCATGTTTAAGTCACATAGCTTAAATAATTAGTAAATCAATCATATAAATCACTTCTTTCACACACATACCAAACCACTCATACAATTAATTCATCAAAGATTGACATAAAGGAACCAATTGGGATTAAATTACCTAGTAGCAACCTTCATCCCAAAAATCCTACTTCAACTTCATCACCAAGTGGAGAACCAACTCAGTACAATAGATGAGTATAAACTCTAGTAATTCATTATACATTGGAAAAGCACCCAACACCATTATCGTTGTATTGTATGAAGTGAGGGGGTAGGCCCCAATACTAAGCCACATACGAATTTTAGTACATAGGTTTTTTTTATCCTAAACAAACCTGAAACCATCCATATACTTTTTATTATATTACCCATTTCAAGAACCAAGTGGATTCCCACAACTTCTAAAAATAAGGCGTAACCCTAAAAATGAGATAAAAAGAACTCTAGGATCTAAATTAATCTTAGCATGTGTTATTTCCTTGAATTTTTGTTATTTTCTCTTTTTTGAGTGTGTAAGTTTGTTTCCACCAAACTTCCAAAACTTCCACCATTGATCACGTGGTCTTGACATGGAAATAAGTTATAGATCAAGCTAGCCAAAACCCACCTCACCAACCAACTTCATCCTCTTCTTCATCCATGGAGCACACTCTGGATGCAAAAATTTCTCCCAACCATTACCAGAATCCAAATATGCCTTGATCATTTTCTTGAGGAGATATGGACTTCACTAACCTCCTTGATAATAACCCTATGGCCCTCCAAAAGTATCTTTCCATAATTGTTAGCTATGCCCCTACTTCGATTCTTTCTATTGAATCACCTTATGACATGCCCACTTACCTTATGGTTGAGGCTTCAGTCATCACCATCTCTAATACACAATCCATGGTGACCCAAGATTATTCTTCCATAAACAACCCTTCAACAACTATTCCCAAAACCAAGCTTCTATTCCACCACCCACCAATGTCTAATCACCTTCTACCTCCATCAACCCCATTACTAACCCTTCAAATATAGTGACAAATCAACACATGGAAATTCAATCACCACTTACCATTGGGATGACTTCCACTAGTATTGTTTACTCACCTCTTGCCACTCAAAACCCAACATCATTTACCCCCTTTCACAACTTAGTGGTTTTGATACCATCCACTCTCCCACCTATAAGTACTAAGGTGACTACACACCTTCAACCAACCAACCAACCCAACCATGCCCATGTCCTAACAAATGCCTACTCTACCTAACCCTAGATATAGCCCAGATGCATAAGGATATATGTCTCCTCTATCTTTCCAACATATCATGGATAATTACTAGTATGTGGCCTCTACCCAACCTTCTAGCATGCAATATATTATACCCTCACAACCCCAGTAAAACATAACCTATAATTATGGGCGTGCACTACAAACTAGCCTCATTAAAATTTTGATGGACAAGATGATAAATCTAAAGAAATCCATTTCTGGAGTCCATAATCTTTTATCCTATGATCAATTTTATAATGAACCCATTCACCCTTCCATACCAATCATCCTTATCCCACTCAATGGTAACTTCTCAAATTTTCCAAATTCCAAAGTAAGGAGGATCACCAATAGTACCTAAGATCATTTAAGCATGCATTCTATCTCATTGCCTATGATGATGCTCTTTTACTTTGGACCTTCCCCATGTCCTTCACGAGACCTTTGTTGGACTGGTATAATGCCACCACTAGGAACTCCCTTTTTTCCTTCACTCAACTTGATCAAAATTTATTATACCACTTTTCCATCAGCATATCCAATAAGTATCCATAACTAACTTCTATTCTATTCAAAAATTTGAGGACAAATCCATTATTAGTTTCATTTATCATTGGAGAGGGTTAATAAACCAACTCTCCTTCTCATTACCCTAACCTAAACTAATTGAAATTTTCTCTCAAGCATGTGTTAAACACATCTCATCCACTCTACAAGTTCAAATATTCTAAATATTTGATGAGGTGTTTATCATGGCTATGAAGTTGGAAATTTGAGAAATTGATGAGGGAAAACTTAGGCTAAGGAACAAGAATGCTAGTTTAAAATATATTGAAGATTCCTCTAAACCCTCAAACCACACCAAAGCCAAAGTAAAAACCAATGCCATTGTACTTGAAATAACACCTCCTCTGATAGCCAACCAATCCAACCCATCCACCTCTTGGAGCCAAAATTCTAAATCCCAAAACCACTTTGTGCAAAATTAATATACTCCATTAGGGGAGTATTATGATTAAATTTTGGAAAATTATTGAAATCATCCATAATCTAACTTCTTCCAATCAAACCACTTGAATAATTTTATTCATCTCATCCTATACCAAGTTGGCATATGGAAAATGAGATATGTAACTACCACTATATCATTAAGCATAATTTTGATAGATGCAAAACATTTAAAAACATAGTCTAAGATTTAATTGACAAAGGTGAGATTGTAATGTAGTGGACATCTTCTATCAACCATTCCCAAACCACCCACCTCCCACAAATAATGAGCATACTAATGTGGAAACATCACACAAACATGAGTTTCATATGGTAAATTTTGTTCTTAATGAACTTATAGTTGACAAACCCATTACCCAAATCACCACTCCTTTTCGACTCACTTCCATAGTGGAATCACCCATCTCTCCTTAGAAAAACATAATGAAGGAATAAACCACCACTCCTCCACTCACTTCCATAGTAGAATCACCCTTCTCTCCTTTGAAAAGCATAAAAAGGGAAGAAACCACCACTCCTTCTCCACTCACTTCCATAGTGGAATCAACCATCTCTCTTTCAAAAATCATAATGAAGGAAGAAACCACCACTCCTAATCCACTTACTTCCATAATGGAATCACCCATATCTCCTTCAAAAATCATAATGAAGGAGTAAACCATCATTCTCATGCCATTTTATTCCATATTAGAACTATTTATCCTTCCTTTAGAAAGCATAACTAAGGAAGATATCATCTCACCTACTCCTTCCATAATGGAATCACCTACCATTTCCTTATATCCTTTGCCAAAATAAAATTAAAATGTGACCATCCAACTTCCATAGCCACTCATTCTCTCCTTGAAAACTACCACTGAGGAAGCCAAGCCTAACTATAAATCATTCTCAAGGTTAGTCCAAAATCTAGAATTTTTATCACAACCAAACCTTGACCAGGCTATGTTTTGGCACTATCTTGATCTTACATACCCTACCAAGAAGGAGTCATAAAATAAACCACCATCTACCCAACCTTTAACCTCTACAAACATAACCTCTACTACCTCAACCAAATGAAAAAAAATATCCACATCCCAATATTCAAATAAACAAACCAATCTAACTCCTTAAAAAATAAATAAAACCAAACTTACCACCCCATTAAACCCATCAAAAACTTATGTGTCCTTCCAACTCCAAATATCACCCATCCACCCTTGAAATTAGAGCTTACACCACCAATCCCACCTAATAATACACAAACCAAACCAATAATAAATATTTAACCATCTAGTATTCATAAACCTAAAACCATTTCACCTCCCATTTCAACTTTACCCTCCATCCTAGGGCCATACCCTCATTCATTTTAGGTTCTCACCCTTCCACCTTGTTAAAAAATCCAAACCCTCGAACAAATAAACCACAACTCTAACCTCCTCTTCTAGCCACACCTCTACCCATCCATACCAGATTCTCAACCTCAAAATTGTCTAACAAAAGCATTGCACAAACCAAATCTCCACTCATTAAGCCTACCTATAAAAATGTACCTACCCTAATGGTCAAAACAAAGACATCTACCTCCTTATCACCGTTGTTAGAGTCCTATTCTACCATATTACAAAGTTCGCTATAAACTTACTAAATAACCCTACCTTTCATCATGTCATTTTACCCTCTTATCCCAAAACCAGCTTGGTTCAATGATAACTTAATTATGCATACCATAGGACACCTAGACATGACACAGAGAACTGGAAATCTCTTCAAGACAGTCCAAAAACTATGTGACATAGATGATCCTTTTATAGAAGAAATTACTCTTAGCCCACCTCTAAGACAAAAATCTAAAATTACCACCCCACTTAAACTTATCTCAAAACTCTCATCTAAGAATACAGAGGAACCAAAGCAACCTACTAAACCACATACATTCCAAAACAACACTATTCATGTGGTCACTTAATCACAAATGCAAAAAGATAAAGGGAAATCCAAAGTATCCATCCCTTGGACATACCCTTATTCTATTTAGGCATCCCAATGACCTTCACCAAAGCCCAATATTTCTATTTTGGGTACACCCTAATCCAACCCATCCAAACTAATATATAGGTTAGTTATTAAACAACTTCACCAAAACTTAGTGAAGATGACCTTGTATGAGTTGATACAAGCCTCACCCCAACAATATCAAGATATGATGGAGGATTTTCAATTGATTGAGGTTTAACCTAAAGATCATTGATCTCTAATAAGCCTTATTAGAGCCCTCCAGCTCTCAACCCTCATCACATTCTAAGATTCAAAGATACCGCCTATCTACCTAAATGATCCAAATCTTCCCCTCTTCATCACTTTCCATATCACTAAAAATAGGATCAAAAAGGTTATGAATTATGGGGGAGATAACATCAATATCATCTCATCCAATGCATATTATTAACTTAATCTTCCTAAGAACATCATGTTTGAAACCACTACAGTATTTTGATCTTTTAATGACATAATAAAAACTACCTTAGGGATGGTTTTCCTTCATATATGTTTAGTCCCATGCACTCTCCATGAGATATTATACATTATAGAAGGTGAGTTTAAATATAATGTATTGATTGGAAGTCCTTAGATTCAAATGATGGGTTATGTACCATCAACTTTGCATAGGTACCTCAAGTTTAAACATGAGGGTCAAGTTCATGTCATTCAAGACAACTCTAGTCCCTTCAAGTCATGCAACATGACTTAACACCCTAATTATGTTCTCATTCTATTAAAATATGCATCTCATTAATCATCCATCAACTAAGATGCTAAAATATTGATCATACCTTCTTCTCAAATCCTGATGAAAGACCCCTTGTAATCCACATTCCAACATATTTCACTTAGATAATATCACCTATTGACTCTAGATACCCTTCCTACTCCTTAATATTATATAAATCCTGATCAACATCCTAGATATGATTCTAACATTGAAACAAGCATCACTTTTGGTCTTGCCAACTATCAAACCAACTTTATATATGGGCGACTTGATTAACGACCTTCAGCTTCTAATGCCTCATATTCTATTAAATTTTCACCTCTAATTTTTATTTCCTAGATAAACTAGAGTTTTCCCAAACATAACTTCATTGGTTTGCTTGGAAAGGATTTAGTTTAGGCCATTAAGATTATGGACCACACAAGATTATCCCATGTAAAACTCAAAAGCCTCATGAATGATATGGTCTTGGATTCATCCAACTAGAAGAACCAACTAACCCACCTTCCATCACCATTATTAAGGAAGAAACCTCATCTTCACCAACCCCTTCTTTGAAATATAATGATCTCAATTCTATCCTTCCTAACTTTTATTTTATAAATATGATTAATTTGGGATCCCTAACCTATCAAACTCATCAGGAAACTAGAACCATTCCTCTAACTCATCTTGAGATGGTGATTCTCCTACCATTAGTACTATCTAGTGTTAGGATGATGATTCCCTTCTCACCTATCTTGGTGATGAAGATTCCTCTCTTCACAAATCACTTCCTCCTAAGACATTGATCATGTTGAATGAAGATACCATGGATATCAACTTGGGTACTCAAGATAACCCCAGGATAATCAAAATTGGCCAATCTTTAGATTCCTTAGAGAGTCAAGATTTATCTTTTTATCTACATGACCATAGCATAGAATTTGATTGTTCTTATAGTGATATGTTAGGAATCAAACCTTCCATAGTCATCCACAACATCATCACCAACCTTGATGCTAAACATGTTAGGCAAAAGCTTCGAATGATGCACCCTCACATTGCACTTCTTATTAAAAAAGAGCTTCAGTGTCTGCTATCTATCAACATCATACAACCTATTGGCTATCCATAATGGGTCTTGATTGTCATTATTTTCACTAAATCAATAGGGGGACTTTATATTTATATGGATTTTCCTGACCTCAACCTTACTTCTCTAAAAGATGACTTTTTTTAGACAAGCATTGACTAGATTGTTGATATAACTAATAGCCATGAGATGCTATCTCTGATGAATGGATTCTTGAGATATAACAAAATCTTAATCACCCTAAAAGATCAACACAAAATTTCCTTCATCAACCCATGGGGAACATTTTACTATAGGGCCATGCCTTTTGGCTTAAAGAATGTTAATGTAACTTGGTAAGTACAAATGTCGTAAAGACCATTTGATAATCCTTAAGGTTATCTTTGAGCATCTTATACAATTTTATATTCACCTCAACCATAAGAAATGCATCATTAGGGTATTATCAGGTAATCTCCTTTTTTTTTCACTTCTCTTCTTATAATAGAGGTTGATCCTACTAAAGTAAATCAATCCTTGACATACCTCCTCCAACTAATATTAAGAAACTCTACAGTTTGTAGGGGAAGCTTCAGTCCATTCATCATTTCATCTCTCCATTATTTGATAAATGTCGGCCCTTTCATCACCTCCTTAAGAAGGACATCTCATTTAAGTGGAACTAAGACAATTAAAAGGCTTTTGAATTACTCAAATGATACCTTATTTCCCCATAAATTCTTGTCCCTCCAAAAGAGGATAAACCCTTATAACTCTACATATCTACCATAGACCATTCCTTAGGATCCATGCTCATACATCATGATGATCAACATAAGGAACATGAACTATATTATATAAGTTGAAAAATTATAGAATATGATACTCATTATACCCATATTGAGAAATTATTCCTTGCCTTGGTCTTCTTGGCTTCCAAACTTTATCACTGCCTCCTTAACCACAAAACCTTTGTCATCACCAACACCAACCCCCTCAAGTACATGCATTCTAATCCATTTCAAATTCAATGTATGGCTAGATGGATAATGATTTTAGTTGAGTTTGATCTTGATTTCTTTCAACAAAAATAAGTGAAATGGAAAATCATTTCTAATCAATTTGTTGAATCCCCTTTAATTGACAACCAACCTTCTAACCTTGAATTTCTTGATGAGTCCATTACAACTCTCTCTCAAGACATTGCTGATAAAATGACCATGTTCTTTGATGGATAAAAATTTCAACATGGTGGGGGTTACATAATCATTCTTATCCCACTTGAAGGAGAGCCTTTTCCCTTGTCCTTAAAATTTTACTTTGATTGAACCAACAACATGGCTGAGTATGAGGCCCTAGTTTTAGGACTCCAAATAGATTTGTCCTTAGGAGTAAAATAGATCAACATTTTTTTTGACTCCCAACTTGTGGTCAACCAAATAAATGTTTCCTACCAATGTGAAAATTATGTTGTACAAAAATATAAATAACTAATGGATGTATTATTAATGTCATTTGATCATTACCTCATATAAGACATTTTGCATTCAAAAAATAAGTTAATTAATACCATGGCTTCTCTTGATTCTCAAATCCCATTTTCACCTTTAGATTACATTTTTTTTTTCACTATCCATAAACTTAACCAACCCTCTTACACTAAAATGGACCCCCCTTCCATCTGCAATGTGGAGGAAACCGAATTCGATAGTTGGTATAATCAAATCTTCGACTTTCTTAACTTAGACATCATCCCTTCTAACCTCTATAAGAATGGTAGATGATATTTTATATAGAGTAATTATAACTATACTGTACTAGGGGAATTATGTAAAAATGAGGCTTTCATGGTCTCCTTTTTAGGTGTCTTCATAATCAATAAATCCCTAACATGATAAAATAAACTCATGATGGGATTTATGGAGGACACTTTAGTGGTTTATCTATCAATAAGCAAATTTGTTTCACTAAAATTTATCTATTTAAAGTCTAAATAAAAATAGAGAATAATGATAGGGATAAGTGATTAAAATGAACCTGAATAGGTTTGTGCATCATATCTAGAGGTTGTGAGTACTCCTATTTAGTGGGGGAGGACTACCTGCAAGTAAGAAATCACTACCATAAAATTTTTGTTAGTAGATAAATGAGTGGGATTCCAAGCTATGCACTTTTTCTATGAAGTGTGAAACTTCCTTAGAGATGACAATCCACTTTTGAGATACAAAAGAGTAATACATAACTAAAATAGAGGTAAAGAGAGAGTGAAAGAGAAAATAGAGTAATATAATGTAGGTGGTATATTATATTTATATTTTAGAAGTTGTTTGGGTAGGTTTTAGAAAGGTTATGGATTCCACAGTCATCAATGTTAGTGGGGGAGTGACCAATATCAGTTATGCTATCGAGGTCAATGGGTGAAGGTGACTGATGTCGATTAGGCTACTAAGGTTGGTAGGGGAAATAATTGCCTAGGAGCTTACATAAGGCTTTTCTAGGTCTGGGAAATGGTTTTGATCAGGTTTGGGAGGTTAGGGAGAGTTATGAGAGAGAGAGAGAGAGAGAGAGAGAGAGAGAGAGAGAGTATGATTTGGATAGATCTAGTTAGAGGTTTGTTGTGTCAGGTCAATGGGAAACAAGTAGGGAAGCTTTGTAACTCCCTCATGGGGGTTTGGATAGGAATGTGTAAAGTAATGAATAAAAAATATAAAGTGATAGAAAATTAAATGCTTAAAAGACCTCCAAAATAAGTGATGTACTTAGTTGTAGTGCTGACTGAATGATAAGTGCTAAATTGATGGCTCCTATCATGTATTCCAAACTGATGCCCTAAACAAAGAGAATAAGTGGGTGTTATTGGTCCTCAAGAGCTTGGTTCTTGATCATGATTGAATTATGCAAGATAATAGTAAGCTAGGATGTCCAAAGTTGAATGTTGAGAGCTTAAATGCAAGTAAGAATGAATTTTCTTGATTTCTATTAACCTAAACATTAGGTTGGATTTTGGGTTATATCATTGACATCAGTGATCCTACCAACGTCAGTCATGGGTTGACCAATGTTGGTGGCCTTAGAATAGGTAAAACTACTATTTTTTGGATAGTTTTCTATTACTCCTCATGCCACATGTGGCACCCATTATAAAATGGTAAAAATAGGAGGCTAAGAAGGATGTAGTTGATTAGGAATTTAGTTTTGAGGTGAGAATAAGTATTGGGTAGTTGGGATAAGGGGACTAAGTCTTGAGGTGACTCATTAGGTGAGAATTAATCTTAGGACAAGGTGGCTAGGTAAGGTGGCATAAGGGGTTTTTAATTAACTTGATTAAGTATTTTAAAATAGTTAAATGTGTGAGGGGTAAGAGAATGGGTTAGGGAGGCTAATTGTTATTATTGAAATGGGGCTCAATGGGGGTTTTGACATAGGTAGTTACACATGTGTGTGTGTGATGTAATTTTGGTGTCTAAATTTTCAACTTTTTTCTTGTAATTTACACTATCAAGTTGTAATAAAAAATAGGAGTTAGATGCTCCAAGTATTGGATGAGGTATCCCCCCTCAAAATGGGAAATGATGGAGGAGAACCCAAAATTGGGTACCATTTTGATAAGAAGTGATTTGGGGAAGTATAGGAGAACGTGGTATTATTGCTAGTGCATATACTAATATGAAATATAGTTGATAAAGTCAAGAATACATAAGTTTGAGGAGGAATCAAATAGAAATAACTAAAGAATATCTTGTAAGTGATAGCTCAGAAGCTTAAAACAATCAAAGTTATAACTCCAATGGTCTATGTGTGCTAGGTATCCAAGGTAAGAAGTGCCCTTAGGAAACACAAAAGGGTTACAGGTGATAGCATGAGCTTGTTTTCCATCTAAAAAACCTAATATACATGCATGTGTATAATAGCCAACTATATCAGAATAACATAAGTGGTCAAGACAAGCAATGCAAGGTTGGTGTAAAAGGGTTAATGAGCGAGGAGATATTCATGATCTCTAATAAAAGTCATCATGGGTAGAGATTTAAGTGATTTTCAAGGGTGGTTATCATGTTTTGGGAGATACATGTGATCTTTAGGTTGGTGGTTATGGTCAAGGAGATATATGTAATCTCTAAATTACCCCAGAGTATGGATAGAGTATGGGTAAAGTCTATAGAGTTGGGGTTGTTGCTGGAAACATTAATGAAATGGTGCTAACATTAGTGATATCACTGATATTGGTAGTAAATAGTGCTGAAATCAACATATTAGGGCAATGTTGCCAATGTCAATAGACATAAGTGTTGACATCCATAAATTAGGTCAAGCATGTTGATGTTAGTGGCTGACCAAACCTAACAAAAGGGGGTTTGGTAACTAACCAAATTCATTTAAAACTTGTGATTGGAGAAAAATAGAGATCTAATTGTGATTTAAATGGCTAAACTACGAGGGGACCTAGAAGGAGGCATGCCATCATAAGAGCTAGTTGTGCTAGCTCAGAGGAGATAGAGAGATGAGGTAAGAGTCTCGATGAGTTGTTTTGAAACTTGATTTGGTTATTTTGAGATTTTAGGCTAATTTAGAGGTGGGGGATAGAAAATGTTAGTAAATGTGTAGGAAATGTGGTAGGGTAGTTTTAGGATAAGTTGGGGGGAATTTGGGGTAGTTTTTTAGTTTAAAATTGTAGTTTTAGGGGTGGATCTTTGACCCTAAGACTAAACAAATCAGTGGGGTCCACTGACATCAGCAAACATGGCACCAAGGTCAGTAGGTTTTCACTGATGTTGGTCAATAATTATGCCTATGAAGCACTAATGTTAGCATTAAAGCCAACATTGATGCTTGTAAAGAACTAGTAAAATAAGAGAAAGGGTTAGTTTGGATCCTAATGGAAGTGGTCAACTAGCCTAATGGTTGAGCTAGACTTAAAAGACCCCATGTCAACTGAGTGCTACCTACATATCCTAGTTTAGGGTGTTTCTAACTATTTTTGCTTTTCACATTCAAAAGGAATAAGAAACTAGAGTATTGGTCAAGGGTTAGATGATACTTAGATGAAGTTTTACACACTGTATCTAGATGATTGAAGGAGATCCTCTTTGGCTGTGGAGGACAACACTTGTAGATGAGAGAGGCTTAAACAAGAAAACTGTTAGATAGATAGGCAGTGGACTACCAAGCAATGCTTGATCCCAGAAGTGCAAAGACTTCCTAGAGGGATGCCAATCCACTGGTTGATAAAAAAATAGAATGCTGCTAGAAAAGGAAATGATAAAAGACTGAACAAAAGAAATAGAAACAAATGTATACTTGTATGTGGCAATCTGTCTTCCACAGTCAGTAATGTTGGTATGTTTGCCAGCGTCAGTAGGTCAATGTCACCAGCATCAGTTAGTCTGTCGATGTTGGTAGGGGAAATGGGCTTGGTGGCTAGCATCGGTCGGGGCAATAAGGATTTGGATGATTTTTACGTCTGTCTATGGTCAGCAAAGTGGTTTGGGGTCTCTATGGGAGTTTTAGTGGCTTGTTATAGGTTTATAGGATAGAGAGTATGGCCTAAAAGAGGGACCAGATGTAAGACAGGGGTGAGAGGGAGACAAGGGTGAGAGAAGGCTTTTCAGCCTCTCTAAGAAGAATAGATTGGGTTGTGTCAACAGTGCTTGGAAATGGACAATGGGCTGATTGCTAAATGGATTTAAAAGAATACTGAAATAAAACTAGTAGAAATACTTAGCTATGAGTGGAGAGGCAGGAGTGCAGGAGGTCTGTTTCCATTGTGGCTAATGCGGGAGATGTCGTGCAATCTTTAATCTAGTTTGGAATGACTGGTGTAAAACCTTTGAGCTTGGAGAGTGCTGTTGAAATGCTGATACCTGCAAGAAGTCAAGGAGTGAGAGAGCTTGAAACCTAGAGCAAGAGAATTCACATTCACAGGGGGGTAATAGAAGCAAAAATGTAATTTTGAAGGAACAAACATCAGCAAAACCATCGATGTTGGCCGAATATTGACCGACGTCGATGGCTGAAGAATGGGAAAAGAGGCTATTTTTAGCCTTCTGCCCATTCTTGCAACTACCAGGGTTGATTGCCATTGGAAAAATGGTCCAAGGTGGATTAAATGAGTGTGAGAGGTTAATGGAAGGAGGAGGGTAATTAAGATTTGGCATGGGGTGAGGGAGGCATCTAAGGAGAGGTATCCAAGAAGGGGTGAAGTGGCATGGGTGATGTGTCAAGGGGGGATTATTAATTTAAAATTATTAATTTATTTTAAATTAATAAGTGTGTGGGTTAGGAATGTTTGGGAGGTGGATCAAGGAGACCAAGGGGGAGGATGACCAAGGGATAGACATGATTTTGGTGTCTACATAGGGCCTCATGCCAATGCAATTCTCATAGAGCCTAGGGATAAGATCTAAGGCATGGTTAAAAGTGTGTTTGAGATAGGTCAAAGGACCTAGGGATTAAATGATAGGGCATAAGTTTGAGGGATAGGTATATAAGTCATGAGCCCTAGATTTGTGATAGGAAGTTTGGCCTAGGGTTGAGAGAGAGAGAGAGAGCGACAGTGAATCCTAGGGTACAGAGGGGAGATTAGGGTAGATAGTTAGGTGGGTATATGGATAAACTATCCTTAGAAGACCTTATGTCAATTGAGTGTTGCCTACATAGCCTAATTTAAGGCCTTAGACCAATGTAGTTATCCTAAAGAGAAGGGGAAAATGTGGTGATAGAATATATTAGAAAGTATGTTACTTGAATGTGTGTGTATGGATGTAGGCAAGGCTAGAGTTGATATTGAGGGATCACCTATTGAGGTTACTAACATGGATGAGTAGGGATGTCACCCCAAAAGCGTGGGAGCATATGGCATCTATGAGGCTAGGGGGAGTGCAGTGATATGACAAAGTTGCACAAGATGTGAGCCTTATGATAACACTAATCAAGAGGTGAGATCACACCACCAATACCTTCCTTCTACCAATTAGAGAGTTGATAGTGACCTAGAAGGATGCGTATAGGATATTATTGTTTGCACTTCAAGGTGAGGATCTCTTCTCATGATCAAGAGAGGAGCATGATATACACATGGTGGCCTTATATAGTGAGCATGTTAGCAAGGTGACATATCATTCAATGAATTCACCTACAAGCCACTATATATGGATAATGAGGAACAACATTGATTAAGCATCCTAATGATGATAGGTATCATAGTTTATGCACTACCAAATGTAGATGGTGGTAAATTTTTGATTGCATTGATGGCTGTGTTGGCATAGATGATTGAGTAGTGAACTATTTTTACATGGGGACTAGTGTTTTTGGCTCAATTATACATAGAGCTATGGGTTTTAAGACTAAAATGGTGGTATAATTTGTGTGTCATCCATTTACTACACTAATGAGCATATGAGCACATCATGGTTACGTGACCATTGGGGCTACCTTCTCTGATTATAGCCAACTTCAGGGTTGGGTTTAGATGATGGAGTGATGGTATGGCATAGACCTAAGTGGATGGTGTAGTACATGGCATTGCTTATTATAGGTGAATGATTGAGGGTCTGATCTTGGTAGATATTTTGTGGAAACCCTACTTGACATACCCCATATTTAGAGGATATGTACATTAGCTTATTGGCTTGTAGAGATCACTATGGGTTAGGGGAGATAAGTCGATGAGCTGTAGATGGACCTATGGCCCAGGTCAGGAGTTAGTTTAACCTACTATAGGATGTTCCACCTACCTTCCCTTAATATAGGAGGGATGATATAGAGGTACCCATACCTTTGCTTTAGGAGACACATGGGCTATATTTTGAGGAGCTACTAATAGGGCCATACGTAATTGATCCAAGGTGTACACTGACATATATGGCTTAGTGGGTATATGTACACCCCATAATTGAGGTCAAGAGGCCACCACCAAATTTGTAGTGTGTGGTGAGGGAGAGATATGCAATCGTAGAGTCATGGGATGTAGTAGTGTAGGCTAGAGATACAATGCAATCACAAGTAGTATCCTTACAAGGATAGGTAGAGATATTACAAGGCTAAGTGGGGGAATTATAGGGCCTAATTGGGGCACTATAAGGCTAGGTTGGGGTGTTACAGGGCCAAATTACTACATTAATAGTAAAGAGGGATAGTTTGAGAGTCATAGGTCAGACTACTCCTCCTCCACCACCATAGGGACCAATACAACCCAGGAAATTAGTAGGTGTGATGGGACCACCATAGACTATATCTCTATCTAGATATACTACTACCCTAGATGAGATTACCTATTATGAGAGGGCCATTAGGGAGTTTCCATATATTTAATAGTACTCTAAGTTTAGAGAGTAAGAGAGATTTGTGTCATGTGCCATAGCTTCTAGCTCATGTAAATGTAGACGGGTTGAGAGTGGTGATGACACTACTTCTTCATGACCACATAGAGAGCCTTGATGACCCTAAGTTCTAGAGTTTGCCTTTTTTGGTTATGTATGTTATATGTACACTGGCCTATGAGCTGGAGATGTGAGATGCATATTTTGAGACAGATGATATTACGATGATGTATTTATCTTATATATATAGATATATTTATATTGATCTTTTATATATATAAAAATATATATATATGAGATGTTTATTTATTTTTATTGTGATGATGATATTTATATAGATGATTATGTTAATGTTATGTTAATTTTGATGTTAATGTTGATCATGCTAGTGGAGTTAGACTAGCATTTCCCATATATGTGATGGTATATGCATAGTTGGTTTGCTAGCTTTGTCTTAGCATTTTTCCACATTTGTGATGGTGTATGCTTAAAATGAATAGGTTGATTATGTTAGTATGATGTTTTTCATCTCAATAGAGAGATTGACATGTGATTTGGATGGGCAAATAAAGAGGTTAAAATCTCATGTATTGGTAGAGACCATAATCATAACATAAGTAGGATCAAGAATATGAGCCTCTTTCATACTTTGCATTATTAGACCATTTTTTTTATTAGATAAGCATCGTGTTCACCTTATGTTAAGTGATTTCAATGTCCCTTGAAATATTATAAGGGAAAAGGGGTAAAATGAGGGAAAATGTTTGGGTAGCATAACCTTTGAAGTGGTAATGATATACCCCTATTGTGGATGATCTAAGAGCTATTATAGTCAAGTCTATGACTTAAATCTTTCTTTTTTATTGTTTAAGCTGATCAAAGTGGGAATATTACAATGGGATTTTGAATGTGTAGAGGTCATATAAAGCTGAACAATATGAGAAGCTTTTCATTTGTATTCCTCTTTGACAACAAATTTTGGCTTAGCCATCCTTCAATGGAGTGGTCTAAGCATTTATTTTTTATTTTTAAATAGACATCCCTCAATGGAGCAATCTATTGATAGTATCAAATAGAAGTTATGTAGCTATCCTTCAAGGGAGCCATCTAAATTGATAAATATGAATTTAGAGATTAGAACTTGTCACATTTCCCATTTTTTGTTGCTTTTAGTCATGGACAAGACTATGGAGGCTTAGGAGATTTCCACTTTGAGGTCAAAACCATAATACTTTATAAGTTAACAAAGTGTGTAGGATTAAGGGTAAAGAGAAAGGGAGATGAAGTAGTAAGTGTATTTAAGGGATGAGCTTAAATTAAACACATGGTGAAGAAACACTTATCTAACAAAAGAATGGTCATAGCTGTAAGGCATTTAGAGGTTCAAGTTCTGGCCTTCCCTTGAGAGAAGACAAGTGATAAGTTCCTGAGCCATATTTGTGAGTTATGATATAGGGTCCAAGCCAATTAGGAGTAAACTTACCCCATTTGATTTTCTCCATGTTCATCATGTGTTTATTTTATTTTAAGATGAGATCTCCAATATTAAAATATCACTCTTTGAGATTTTTGTTATAAGCATATTTGATACACTATTGATAGATTTAGATGTGGTTGAGGGCTATGAGATGATGCTCATCAAACAATTAAATTTAATCCAAAAATTCTTGGAAAAATTCATCATTAGTAAGTATGTATTTTAGATAAATGTGAAGAGAAGGAATCTAGACTTCAAGAGGCAAAATAGCCTCTATCCCATACACCAATAAAAAAAAGTAGCGCCCATAGGGGTTCAAATGCTAGTACAATAATCCCATAAAGAAAAAGGAATGTGTGTGTGCCAATCCTTTCCCATATCATTAACTAATTTCATGAGAATTTTGGTTAATGTTTTTTAGAAGATTCTACCTATCCATTCACTTGTGGATAGTTTGGCAAATGAGATGCTCAATTTGATTCTAAATTTGTCACAAAGACTTTGGACAGTCTTGATTTTGAAATATTTTCCATTATCTATTATAATTTTATGAGGGACACCAAAATGATAGATGATGTGATGGTTTGGAAAGTCAAAAAAAAATTCAGCCTTAGTGGAGATGAGAGGAATGGCCTCAACCCACTTGGTGAAGTATTCAGTAGTAGTAATGATAGAATGATGATGGAGGGAGGAAAGAGGGTTAATCTCCCTATTTAGATCCAAGCCCCATTAAGAGAAGGGTTAAAAGTATTTGGTAACTTTTAATGCATGACTTAGAATGTGATGGAGGTTAGCATGTTGTTGACACTTGATGCAATTTCAAACATAATCAACATAGTCATGATGGAGTGTTGGCCAATAATAGCCAAGTTAAAGGATACACTTGGAAAATATGTGACCATTAAAATGTCCACCTCAAGTCCCATCATGGACTTATTTAATAGTGAATGGGGTCTCAGTACTAGTGATGAATCTAAGAAGAAGACCATCAAAACCTCACTTGTAAAGAAGTCCCCCTAGCATAGTGTAATGAGTGACACATTTTATAAAGGCACATCTCCCATTATTAGAGATATTAGAAGGGGTAATAGATAAGGAAAGATAACCTATGAGTTTAATTTACCATAATTCATGTGGTTTAGATGTTACATTTCCTATAAAGAGGATGTTAGTTGATACATAGGAGGGTAATATTAAGCGATGCATGGTGACATAAATTTTTGAGGAAGAGGACAAAGAGGGTATGTGTGAGGCAAGTGAATTAATTGTGTCAAAAAACTTATTTATGGATTATGGAATAGTTTGTAAGAGATAAGAGTTAAATGATCCTAAGAGCATATCTAAATAATGCTTATACCACTACATAATCTTGTTTTTACATAGGTAAGAACCATTAACCTAGTTAACCACTAGTTGAGAATCATCAGAAATGGTTATGTATTTGATACCCAAGAAGAAAGAAATTTGAAGTCCTAAGATAAAAAGCCTCATATTTAGCCATATTATTAGTTCATTCAAAATCTAGTTTAAATGACAAAGGCATAGGCTACCCATTTAGAGGAATAAGAATGACTCCTGTAACCCCACTGTATTGACATTTAAACCCATCAAGGAACATCATCATTTGATAGGAGATGTCATCAATGGAGAGAATTTGTGATGGATTCATTAGGGAATTTGAGGTTTGAAGGTTGGTTGTCAAGCAAAGGTGTGGTAGCTAACTGGTCAATGATTGGTTGCCCCTTAATAGACTTTTGTTGAATGAATTATAAGTCAAATTCAGCAAGAAGAATGGGCCACCAAGCTACACATTGGTTGTGATATGTCTTGTAAACATGTGTTTGAGGGGATTAGTATGGGTGACCTCATAGGTTTTTTGATTTAGGAGATGATGGTGCAATTTAGAGGTAGAAAAGACCAATGTAGGGCAAATTTTTTCATTATGGGTTTATCAAGTCTCATAATTCATAAGTGTGTACCTTATGTAATAAACTACGTATTCTTGATGTTGGCCATCTAGATGTACAATCATATCACCTAGAGAATGGTCTGTTATAGATATGTAAAGGTAGAAAGGATAATTTTCCTTAGGTCGAGTAAGAAATAGTGGGGAAAGGAGGTATTCTTTGAGTGCATCAAAATCTTCCTAGCAATTTGTATTCCAATGGAAGGAAACATATTTTTTAAGGATATTGTGAAAAGGTTGGCAATGATCTAACAACTGAGAGATAAAACAATGAATTGAATAAATTTTTCCTTGAAGGATATGGAGTTGTTTGATATTAGTAGGGGAAGGCATCTCTAGTATTGCTTTAACCTTAGCAAGGTCAACCTCAATACCATATAGAGAAATGATAAAACCTAAAATATTACTAGAAATAACACCAAAGACACATTTATTTGGGTTTATTCAAACATTATATTGGAAGAAATGAGAAAATATGGTTTTGAGAATCATCAAGTGGTCTTAGCAAAGTTTAGACTTGTTGAGTAAGTCATCTATGTAATCTTCCATAATCTTATGTAGGAGATCATGGAAGATGTAAGTCATAACCCATTGGTTGGTGGCACCAACATTATTCAAGCCAAAAGGCATGACCCTTTAACAAAAATTCCCCCATAGGGTAATGAAGGTTGTCTTATGGTGACCTTTAGGAGTGGCCAAGATTTGATTATATCTAGAGAATCTTTCCATAAGTGATAGCATCTCATGGCCAGTTGTTAGATCAATAAGTTGGTCAATATTTGGCAATGGGAAGTCATCTTTTGGATAAGCAAGGTTTAAGTCATGATAGTCAGTGCAAATATGGATTACCCTAATCACTTTTATGATAGGTACAATATTGGAAATCCATTATGGGTAGTCAATGGGTTGGGTAAAGTTAACAAAAAGGAGGCATTGGAGCTCTTCTTTGATAAGGAGAGTAATACAAAGATGCATCCTGTGAAGCTTCTGCTTAATAGGTTTGGCATCTTGGTTGGTGAAAATGTTATGGATGATGATAGAGGGGTCAATACCAGGCATGTCATTATAAGACTAGGTGAAGGCTTTTCTATGGTTATTAAGAAATGTGGCATAATTATCTTGCTCAGAGGAATCCAAAGATTGGCCAATCTTGAGGATACGAGTGTTATCACTAGAGGGCAGATTGATATCAATGGTTGATTCATTTAACATAGCTTGTGTTTTAGATGGGAGTGACCATTGGATATAGGAATCATTTGCACCCATGTATGTGAGAATTGCATCATCATCTTGACATTGGACAATGTTAATAATGGGATGAGTCTTCATCAATTATTTTAGGATGCATGAGAGGAAGGGACCTTATTTCCTTACCTTGAGGTGAAAGGCCCCAAATGGATGGCATTTATTGAGAAAATAAATTAGGAGGCATAGATACCTCTGATTTGATAGGTGATGGTGGAGAAGAAGGTGGAAAAGGAGAGACTAGTTCTTCAATAATTGGTACATGGGAAGTTTTAGTGAGTTTAGTTGGTTTGTCATTTCCCACTCCATGCCTCTTTTTGGAATTTTCAATGGTTTGGCTAGTGGGATATTCAATAAGCATATGGAAACCTTGTTCATAATGACCCAAACCAAATCCTTTCTAGGTACACCTATAGAGATAGGTGTGATAAAATCTAGGGTTTCTCAAGAAAGAGAATTCACAGGTAAATGGTTGTGGTGAAGAATATGGATTGCTGAAAGTAAGAGCTTGATCAATTCCCCCATATGTGAAATTAGTTTGAAGGTTATAGGGCCCATAAAGGATGACCATCCCAATGTGGGAATCATAATTTGGGTGAATTTGAAGCTTTACATACTCTTTTGGAGTATATAGCATGTCGAGTATTAGAAAATTATATTCATCAAGTGACAAATGTTGAAAAGTCTCCACCATGGGATCCTTGTTAGGAATTTGTGTTATTGATATCTGTGTAACTGGGGGAGTGGAACTTGTGGAAACTTTAGAAGTATCAAGTGGGGAAGATGATGTTTTAAATGGAATGAGAATATCATTGGGACTATAAGTCATGTTTTATGTTTTAAATGAAGGTGGGTCAGTAGGTATAACATGCACTTGTCTATCATGCTCAAACTTGACACAATAGTGGAAAGTTGAGGCTACACATGCCATAACATGTATCCAAGGTCATCCAATTAGTATGTTATATTATAACTCTCCTTCTATAACATATAAGATCTTAGGAATTCTATGAGGACCTACATAGATAAGTAAGATAATAGTGGCCACCATAGTAGTTGTGGTATCATTAAAGGAGTGAAGTATCACATCAGTTTGAGACATGCAATTGTCAAGAAGAGCTAGTTATTTGTAGGCATGGGTGTAAATAATATTAATACTAGATCTCCCATTGATCATGACTCTCTTGACATGATTTTGATCAATATATGTAGTAATAAAAATGGTAGAATCATGATCTTTAGGGTCTTGAAGTGGAATTTCCAAATTACTAAAAGAAATTAGGGAGATGGAATTAAGGGAGATGACCAAAGCTACAAGAGGTTGGGTATCATCAAGTTGTACTTTAATTGCTTGCAAGTCACTAATCAAAACTTGATAGTGTTAGGATGAGTTTTGGATTAACTCATACAAAGACATTTTCATTGGAGTCTGGTGAAGCTATTTCACCATTGAGCTTTGAGTAACATCCAAAGATGTAGGTTTAGGGACACCCAAGATAGAAATATTAGGATTAGGAGGAGGAGTGTCTTTGATGAAGGGATGATCCCAAGGAGTATTATCCTTTTCTTTACCTTTATCCTTTTGTTTTTATGATTGTGAGGCTGCATTAATTGTGTTGATCTAAAATGTAGGTGAAAGAGGTGGCAAAGGGGGTAAAATTATGTCTTTGGGTTTGAATCTAGGTGGAATAGTAGGAGGAAATATGGATGTCAAAGGTGGAATAAAAAGAAGGTTAATAGGAGTATCATCAAAGAGAGTGTTGGCACTAAAGTGTTATCAAATGACTGTTGTGAGGGATTTACAACTGTCATTATCATGTCTAAGTAAATGATGATATAAACACACTTGTGTATCATTAAACCAAGATGGATTTATTTTAAGAGGACTATAAGGCTTAATGGGTGAAAGAGTTATTATGGAAGATTACAATAACTAATGTAGGAAAAAGCTCTAAGAGCTTACAAGTGGGCTCATACCTATTGTGCTAATAGGAGTGACACCTTTGTTTGTTTAGGTGTTGAAAGGGTAATTTTATGCGGTACTTTTTTTAGTGGTGGTGGAGTTACATATTTTGCTAACACTTTCTTGGTGTTAGGTATCTTGTTGTCATATGTGAAAGGCCTACCATATGGCAAAGGTAGTAGTGGAGGTAGCTTAACCTTTTGTTTTGATTGGGTCAGCAATATTCCAACTAAATTAGAGGGGTGTGGTCCAGAAATTCATGGTAAAGTTAAGGGTTGAAGAGGGAATCAGTGAGATTTAGGAAGCTTAACTTTTTTTTGTAATTTAAGCCATTAAACTCTAACTTTTGGTTGAGGAGTGAAATATAATTTCACATGTGGATGAATTAAATTAGAAATGGGACATACGCTTAAGGACCTGATCTACATTAATGTGTTAGATGCCTATTAGGGTGAGGATTCTGACATAAATGGATGAACTTCTAGTGATTTTTGTGAAGAAGATAAAACTCTTTTAAATACCTTGGGGTAAAGGGTAGTGAGAGGGTTGGTGGTAAAGGTTGACACTCATTGTGTTGGATAAGGGGTTCTAAGTTGATCCCAAAATGCCACATGATCTAGCTTCATGGAGTCAAGAAATTCTAGACTTTTCACTAACCATGAAAAGGGTTTAGATAAAGTTGACATAGGCCTTATAGTTGCATCTTTAGAAGGCTGAGGTGTCTAGGAAATAGGGAAATCGTTGGCCTCTGCTAATTCAGGCCAAAGATGAGAAAGAACCACAATGGGGTCTTCTTTGATAGATATTGAAGAGTAGATATGGTCTTCCATAGGTGGAGGAGAGGTAGGTGAAGAGGGTTCCTCAAGGGGGTAAAGCATAGGTATTATTTCTCCCTAAACATATGGGTGAGGAATAGGTAAAGTATGATCCTCCATAGGTAAAACAAGGGGTAAGAGTGGTACAATTAGAGTAGGCATGATAGGTCTCTCATCTATTGTAGGAGAAGATAATATTGACTCCTCTAAGTGCAAAGGTGGAGTGGATGGGGTACTACTCTCTATTAGTGAAGGAAAGGTAGGCAAAGAAGGTTCTTCAAGGGGGTATAACATAAGAATGATGATCCCTTCAACATGTGGTTCCACAATGGATAAGGAATGGTTTTCAAGTGGTAAGAATATAGGTAATATTGGTTTAAAGAGAAGTGTCAATACGGGTTCCTTTGGTGGCAAAAGAAGTGGTAAAGGAGGCTCTTCCTCATGTGGGAGTGGAATGGGTGAAATATGCACTTCTACCTATGGAGGAAGAATGGGAAAATTAAATTCCATTGACTATAGGGGAAGAGTCGATAAAATAAGTACTTCCTCTTGAGGGGAAGGTTGAACTAGAGGTAAAGGAAAGACCATATTAACTATATGGATATTATGATCACCTGAGTTAGTCATGGTCTAAACACTATTTTGATTTAGTGAATGGTTAGGAAAAGGATGTTTGAACACATCCATACTCTAATTAGGGGGTGCATTAGGATTATCCAAGACGAGATCACCCCTATCAAGCATATCTTAAACAATGTTCTTAAATATCTTATAGTTATCAGAATTATGGCCTTTAACTTGATGGTATCCAAAAAACTTATCTTCCTTATAAAAAATTGGAATAGGATAGGAGGGGTTAAACTATATATGAGGTTTGATTTGAGGAAGGGTTATGATACGTTGTTACAATAGTTTCTCCATAATGGATGTATATGACTCCCCAATGGGAGTGTATTGTCTTTGTTCATACCATTGTTGGAATTGCTTGGTCAGATTTTGGGAAGTTAAGGAATTTGATTGGTTTGTCATTATGGAAGAATCTAATTTAATGACCACCATGTTGGTGGAGCCTTTATCTTTTTGGTTATAAGGAGAATTTTTAGAAGAGAATGAGTCATTTGATTTAGAATTGTGATTCTTACTACACAATTTGACTTTAGCTTCACCTATAACATGAATCTCAAGTTTTTGTGCCATTATAAAGGCCTCATCAAATGTGTAGATAGTTTGCACCTAGATTTTTGATGAGATTTGATTATCACATGCCCCTAATAAGAGCTCAATTAGCTCAGGTTAGGGTAAGGAGAGGAAAAGTTGACTGATCAAGCCTCTCTAGTGAGCAACAAAATCTGTAATAGACTCATCATCAAATTTTTTGATAGAATAAAGGTTCATAACATAAACCTTTTTAGAGATGTTAATAGAGAAATGGTCTAGGAATATTTTTACGAGTTGGGTAAATGAGAAAAGGGAGTGATAAGGTATATATCTATACCAATCCAAGGTAGCACATGAAGGAGACATAGCGAAAGTTTAAAATAGTAATGCATCATCATGCCCCATTAAATAATAAGCATGTCTAAATGCTCATAAATGCTATTATGGGTCCTCTTTACTCTATAAATGAGTAAATTTAGGGAGTTCCTATTGGCTTGGATAAGGGAAAATAGGCATATAAAGATGGATGGGTTCATTGCATATTTGATCATAAGATAACACATTCTTTGAACCAGAAACAAATGTCTCTGGATTAGACATCTTGTCCATCAGCATCATAATGAGGTCTAGAGGGGGATTAGTTTGGGGGATACCTCCTAAGCTATAAGGAACCTGATAAGAAGTAGAGGGGTCATATGACATAGCTTGCTAAGGTTGTGTTGGGGAAAGATCAAGATAATGAGTCATAGACTGGGGGGTGGAAAGAAAAGGGGCTTATCCCATTAGGTTAAATACTATGCTTTGGTTGGATGTTGCTATTATAGGTTGGGTTATTAGCATGGTTAGACTAGATAAAGGGTGAGTCATCACTCAAGTAATTATAGGCACGAGGGTAGATTTAATAGGTACCACTAAATAATGAAATGGGGTGTGACTTGACTAAACTTGTTGTGATTGTGAAAGTAGGGAAGTCATGTCAGGGTTTAGGTAGGATTAAGTAGTTGGCAATTCTAAACTTTGGATATTGTTTATAGTTGGGTTATTTATCAGAGAGGTGGTTTGAGTAACCATGACAAAAATAGTGGATTCAACATAAATTAAAGTTGTCTCCATTAGAGATGTTGGCATACCATCTATTGGGTCACCTAAATAATTATGGGTTTGGCTCATAGCAAGATATTGTTGAAGGGATACCACATTACGATCAAAAAGTTTATCAAAATTTTGATCTCCCACAGGCACAATGGGAATTTGGTTGGGGTTAGGAGTATTCTCTATATCTGAAGTATGCTCCATGATAGAATCAAAAGAAAGAGGGGAAGGTGGAAGTGGTTGTCAGCTTGCATAATTGGCAAGAATTTTGGCTTGAGCTCACATCAATACCATGCAAGAGGAAGTATAAATAGTCTTACTACTCTATATTTGTGACATAATAGGGAAAAATTAGGTTTGGGTGAAGGTAAGTGGGTTTTTTAAGCTTGTTAATTTGAGAAAATGAAAATTACACAACCATCGACGTTGGTAACTTAATTGATGTCTGTAGAAAGTTTGTCTATGTCGATGGATTAACCAATGTTGATAGCTAAAATCTATCAATGTCAATATACTTAACTGATGTCAGTCACTACAATATCTTGGGAGATGAAAAATATGATGTTTTAGAAACCCAAAAGTAGAAACTAGGTAAAATAATGGATGTAAGAGGTCTATGTAAGAAGGAAGAACACTTAGAAAACTTGATATGACAGGTTATATAAAGTGAGTATTATAGATAGTATTGATTTCATGAATCAATAGGAAAACATCCTTGCCAACTCCAAAATATAGAAGGCAATAGAAAAGAAAAAAATTAATATATAGCTAGTAATTATTAAGTCTTAGAGATTAATTTTTAGTCTCGTGTTGGCTTATGCCTTAATTAGATAGTGAAAAGAGAATTTGGTTATCAAAGGTACTAGAAAGCAATCTAGAGCTAGTTTCAAGTTAGATTTAGTGCTCAAGGGGAAATCTATGTTAAACTAGGTATATGGCTTGTTATATGAGATTGATCTCCACACTTCATAGACCTGGAGCCAAGCCAAGCTACTTAGCAAAAATATACCTTATGTCTAGAGTTTATACTCTACCAAAGAATGAAGTGGGTTCTCCCCTTGGTACTGAAATCCAAGTAGGATAGCCGAGTAGGGTAAGGTGATCCAATAGGTGATGAAATCTTGATGGGACTTTTCTTAGGTGAATTTAGATGTTTGTTTGTGTGAATGTGATTTGGTTGTGTAACATAGGTGCACTACAATTCATTCATAATGCTTGTAATTAATTGGGTGAGATAACATGCAACAAGCAAACAATGAAATGTAGTAAGTTTTAAACCCAAATCTGAAATGTTTAGATTTGAATGAGAACAAAGATAAAATAGGAGTAGAGAATGAAATTCACTATCCTAATGTTCATGTAAGAAGAAGTAAAGAAGAGATTCTTTTTAACTTGTAATAAAAATGATAAATTGCTTTTAGAGGCAAAGAGAAAAGAAAGAATTTTAGTTTATTATCCTTAAACAGAAAATAAACTGTTGAATTATTTTGTTTTAAGAGAGAAAAGAGGAGGGAGGTGCAAGAAATGAAATTTTCACTATAATGCACCTATATGAATGCTTAAAATAAGAAATGAACCCAGGGAAAACTCTAGGGTCCCACCAGGCATGCCAAAAATGTTTCACTAAAATTTGTCTAATTCAAGTCTAAAGAAAAATAGAGAAGAATGATAGGGATAAGTGATTAGAATGAACTTAGATTGGTTTCCATTCCATATCTAGATTTGTGTAATCCTCTTTGGCTGGGGAGGACTACCTACAAGTAAGAAATTACTACCACAAAATATTTTTTAGTAGATAAATGAGTGGGTTGCAAAGCTATGCACTTGTTCTAGGAAGTGTGAAACTTACTTAGAGATGATAGTCCACTTTTCAGAGATAAAAGATTAATAAATAACTAAAAGATAGGTAAAGAGAGAGTGAAATAGAATTAATGTTGCCTTTATTTTCAACTTGAGTGTAGTAGAGAGTAACAGAGTGTAGGTGGTATATTTTATTTGTATTTTAGAAGTTGTTTGGGTAGGTTTTGGAAAGGTTAGGAACTTAATAGTCACCGACATCAGTGGGGAAGTGATCGATCTCAATTATGCTACTAAGTTTGGTGGGTGAAGGTAACTGATGTCAATTAGGCTATCAAGGTTGATAGGGGCAATAATTCCCTAAGAGCTTGTAGAAGGATTTTTTGGGTTTGGAAAACAATTTTGATTAGGTCTAAGAGGTTAGGGGAGTTATGAGAGAGAGAGAGAGAGAGAGAGTATGATTTGGAAAGATATGGTCAGAGGTTTGGCGTGTTAGTTGAATGGGAAACAAGCAGGGAAGCTTTGTAACTCCTTCACGGGGGTTTGGTTAGGAATGTGTAAAGTAATGAAAAATAGATATAAAGTGATAGCAAAGTAAATGCTTGAAAGACCTATAAAATAAGTGATGTAATTAGCTATAGTGGTGACTCAATGATAAGTGCCAAGTTAATGGCTCTTATTAGGTAGTCCAAACTAATGCCCTAAATAGAGAGAATAAGTGGGTGTTACTGGTCCTCAAGATCTTGGTTCCTAATCATGATTGATTCATGCTAGATAGAAATAATTTAAGATGTCCAAAGTTGAATGTCAAGAGCTTGAATGCAAGTAAGAATGAATTTTATTATCACCTAAACATTAGATTGGAGTTTGCCTTATATCACTGATGTTGACGATCCCATCGACATCAGCCATGGGTTGACTGATGTTGATGGCATTAGAATAGGTAGAACTACTATTTTTGGCTAGTTTTTATTTGCTCTTTATGCCAGATGTGGCATCCATTATAAAATGGTAAAATAGGAGGCTAAGAAGGATGTAGCTAATTAGAAATTTAGTTTTGAGGTGAGAGTAAGTCTTGGGTAGTTGGGATAAGGGGACTAAGTCTTGACATGACTCATGAAGTGAGAATTAGTCTTAGGATGAGTTGGTTAGGTAAGGTGGCATAAGGGGTTTTTAATTAACTTAATTAGGTATTTTAAATTAGCTAAATGTGTGAGGGGTAAAAGCATGGGTTATGGAGGATAATTATTATTATTAAAATGGGGCTCAAGGGGATTTCAACACAGGTAGTTACACACATGTGTGTGATGTAATTTTGGTGTCTACAACATCTTTTACCTTAACTACTATTTTCCTACCCTTAATCGAGACTATTTTTATTACATTAACATGTGTGTCAAGTGTCAACAACATTCCAACTTATATCATATTCCTAGTCATGGCCTTTAAGTTTATAAGGCTTTTTTTCCCTTATCGCAGTGGGTATTAGATCTCATTAGTAAAATTAACCCTCATTATTTATAGAGACATCACTCTATCATCACCATGACATAATACTTCACCAAATGGGTATAGTCTATTTCCCTCATCTCAACCAAAGCTGATAAAATTATTCACTTCATAAATCATAACATCATCTACCACTTTGGTGTTCCTCTAGAAATCATCAGTGACAATGGCAAATAAATTTAAAATAAGAATGTAAGTAATATTTGAAATAACTTTTTCAATAAGTTAATTTTTTGATTTTCATACTACATATAAGCTAATGGATAATATGAAGCCTCTAACAAAACACTTAATAAAATGTTAACCAAAATGGTTAATGAATCTTGTAGGGATTGACACGTATACATTCCCTTCATCTTATGGGCATATCAAACTATAATTTGAACCCCTTCGAGTGCCACCCCTTTCTCACTTGTCTATGGTGCAGAGGTTGTCTTGCCTCTCAAATTACAAATTCTCTCCCTTTTTATATCCTTAAAAGATATCATCTTAGATGTATATTATCATTAATAATGTTTATCCCAATTTAAGCTACTTGACGAGCATCATTTGCTTGCACTTAACCATCTTCATGTCTATCAAGAGCACATCAGATGCTCATATAACAAACACATAAGAGTGTGAGAGTTGAATATTGGTGACCCCATATTAATGGAAAATCAACATGTAACTAACATGTAAAGAATCAAGTGGGGAAAGTTTTATTTCAATTGGCTTGGACCATTTATCATCATGCATAAGTATGGGTTAGGAGCTTACTAGTTATCATCCCTTGAAGGAAAACTAGAACTTGAGCCCCTCAACGCTTTGCATCTACGTCTATTATTCTATTAAAACATGTTCTAAATCACCTTGTGTCTAACTTAAGATCATCCCTTGTTTTACAAACTATCATATTCATTTTCTTAATTTAAGGCCAATTTATTAAAAAATAATTGTGTGATTATTCATCACAATTTTAGCCTAAATCCTAAACATGGGTACCACAGATCTACCCATTCCATGACCCAAATGGATAATTTTCATCCCTTATAGGATATATCCCCATGGTAATTGTCTCTTAAACATCCTATCAACCATCATTTAACCTTCTTGTGTTATGATTTTTCCCTCATAAAGGAAAGACTTAGGCCTATATAATCAAGTACAAGTCTAGAAAAAATAAACAAGAAATATATATATATATATATATATATCTTATGGGCCATATCTAAAAAAAATTTTAGATTTCTCCCTTAAAGGATAACTATAAAAGAAATTATAATTTCTTAAAAATATAGACTCCACCCTTGAAGGATAGCTATCAAAATCAAATAAATCCAAAACTTAGACCACTCCCATAAAGGATGGCTAAGTCAAACATTTTTCAAAACAAAGCAATCACATTGAAACTTCTCATATTTATTAGCTTACCTAGCTTGTCAAACTGCCAAAGCATCAAAAGACCCATAGCCAAAATTCAAAAAAGCAAAAAATCTATATGTATCACAAATAAAGCTTCAATAATATTTTGCAAAAGCAATAGTAGACTTCCCACATCGATCAATCTACACCAAAATAAGACATGGACTTGTTTATAATGGTTCCTAGGTCACCTACATAAGGGGCAGGCCATCCCCATAAGAAGGTTACATTATGATCCACCTCCCTTTTAATTCTCTAAAAAATCAAGGGCTTTTGAGATTAATTGACACTACATGATCAAGATAATTCTTAAAAAAATGAACCAATGATAATTCAAGGATTGAGAGGGGCTCATGTTCATAAGCCAATCCATATTTCTATTTTGGTCCTTCCCAATGAAATACCATCATGTTTCCTTCTTATTCATCATGCCTACTTGTTGAAACATTCATTAAGGCATTTGTCTTATGATTGATTAAATAAATTCTCTCATTTCTTTCATCTTCTTATATATAACATTTTATCCAAAATTAATTTATATGTAAAGGTGATTTTACACATTTTAAACCATCTCTCATTCAATATTTTACAAATAAATGGCATCATCATGTTAAAAACATTCTAGAACATTATATGTTGTCACATTATATTTTAATACCAATCCACATTATTTATTTAGGTTTTTTTATTATCATGAGAACATTATATTTATCATAGTCATTATAATCAACATAACTAAACTACATTAATCATCCCATAAACAATCCTAAGTCAAACTACATTGTCAATCACATCAACATCATCATAACTCATTTATGGTTCATGAATCAAAACAACATCTCATGCCAAGTTTCTAAATCATATATACATTAGAAGCCAATTGATATTATTTATCATAAAGCCTAAATCAAATTAATTTATCACATAAAAATAATTATGAGTTTTTATCGTGTATAAACCAAACAACATTTAATCATTTTTTAAATGAATCAACAACTATGTATCAAATCACATATGTATCAAAGTATGGGATCAAATGAATTAATTAAATACTATCATAAATATCAACATTTGATAAATAATAGACTTAATAATAGGAAAAATGGAAAACCATAGCCCAAACATGTCATCATAACATCATAAACACAAATCATCACATAAAACATAACATAAGGAATCAAAAATAACACCATCACCTCATACATCATCATCAATAACATCATAAATCGAATAAAGTAATGCATGTGTGTGTGTGTGTGTGTGTGTGTGTGTGTGTGTGTGTGTGTGTGTGTGTGTGTGTGTGTGTGTGTGTGTGTGTCCATGTTAGTCTCAAAATGTGTGTCCATGTTAGTCTCAAAATGATATGTACATCTTGCTACATCAGCTCACAAGCCAGAATAAAAATTATAATATAACATAGAAGCCAATAATCTATAGTTTAGGGGCACTACTATCCCCAAGACCTATCTATCTTTTTGACCTATCTATGCACCTATTGAATTTATGCCACCATTGGGTGTAGTACTGCTAGGGCTCCTCAACATAATATACTCTAATAGATGCTCTTTATATCAAGGCACATCTGAAAGCCTAATAAACACATGTCCCTCATATTATCTCAAATCCTCCACTATCATAGTATATCTAGTCAATGAAATAGTCTACAGTGATCCGATGATAACTCTAAACCTCCTTAGATATGGTCCACTCTATGGTCAGCCTCCTACCTATCTAAGAGAATCTTTATCAACTATCACTAAGGTCAACCACACTTGAAGACTATCCCTCTCCTAAGTCATAGTGGTCAATTGACCTTGTGTAGAGTTTCTCTCCTAAGTGATGGTGGATAGTTATACCTACAAACTATCCCTCTCTTGGGTCTTTATCACTAATTGTCCCCATGTTATGTCTATCTTGTGTCATGAAAGTAAGTGATGACTATAAGGAAGTTTGTGTTGCTCTTGTAATATCCCTCTTTAAGATAACTATATGCAAATTAAGTACATCCTCCTTCATCTATGCATCCTCACCCTCCTCCTCAACTAGCTCCTCACCCTATCTATCATCCCCTCCAACATCATGACCTTGTCCTCCATCTCCACCAATAATTGTAAGGTCCCATCTCTACCACCAACCAATAAAATTTGGAGTCACTCAAACATCATCCACCATTATAAGGGTTGGTAGCTTCTCATATAGTAACTTCTCCTTGACTAATTGTTATAGAAGCAATGGTGCCTCTACATCCTCTTGTTGATATATTGGTAATACACTTGGATCACCCAGCACTAATCTATCACCTCTTATGTTTAAATGGTGTCAAATTCATCTCATGCTCTCTCCTCCATATTTCCATCTGATACTCTAAAGGGAAAAGCTTTGGGCATGCAACCCCCTCTATGATGGGAAACCCACCAAATAACCTCACCATCTACCATATCATCAAACCATTTCTTGAACTATGCTAAATTTCAAACCACCCCATCTAACTATGGCAGCTCTATCTATGATCTCTACCTCATAAATCAAATTATAAATCATGTCTAGTGATATATCATCCATGATAGTCCATCTGGTCATAAAATAGAAATATGCTCATAATCCCAATATTGTAGTAATAAGCATACACTCATCACATACTATTTATGAACTTGGCATCCCCATAGCTCTCAATAAATATATACCAAAAGTTTTAGTGCCCATGCATACACTGTCTAATCCTCATGCATCTCCACTAGGACACTGATTAAATCCCAGGGATACCTCCCACCACTAGAGTCTAATAATTCATAGCAAGTGATGTCCATCATCAACATAATCATTAGTTTCCTTATCTCTATGTCCAAATGATAAATATCCTCAAAGTAGAATCCCCCACCATAGTACTAGGCCTCTACTATATCCTCAGCATATAGAAGGTCCATATTTGAATCCATCTCATCACCATAAATTAGCTCCATCACTAGACCCTTTATAGGTAGTTTCAAGATCCTATGGAAATCCTCCAAAGTTATGGTTAGCTCTCTTGTTAATATCCAAAATGTTTTGGTGTCTATATCCCATCTCTTGATGAGGGCCACCAACATAGATATATGTCAGGGCATGGACTAATGGTGTCACATGTTACCTAAACCCAAAGCCATCCTATGGGCCCATTAATCCCAAATCATATCTCTATATAACTCTTCAAATAGAGGTGATACTTAATCCCACATCATTAATAGAGACCTCAACTTTAAGTTTATAAATTCTACTTAGTTAAATATACACCTTATAAACCCAACACACATTTCACCTAATCTACCATAGTTGTTATAGCCAAAACATACCTAAGTTCATTACTTCCCATAGTTACCCACACCAATAACCCTATTTGACTACCCCTAGGCTCCTTTTTTCATATTAAAACCCTTAACTACTCTATCCTATAAATATTCCTAGTTATCCAACCTAAGATTTGTACCCTTACCCTAACCACTTACTAAAGTCAAAACCAATCATACCTACACCTCCTACATCTTTATCTATCACTTAAACCTTCCCAAATCCTCACATACACATTCTATAAAAATCCTAACATTTCCAAAAAAAAAATTTAATCATGCTAAAATTCAATATCATTTAAAAACATTTTTTACTCCCCCATTACTCACCCTTCGACTGATGTCATTCATAGGTTGACCGACACTGATTTCCTATCAATCAATAGTGGTAAACTATTGATTGACATTGGTCAACATCGACTGACATCAGTTATTATTTATTTGGGTTGAACAATCAGACCCCATTTTCCCCCCAATCTTGACTCAAAAATTTATCCAAACATATTAACCTACCCAAATAATTTCAAAAAAATGAATACAAAACACAAAAAATACACAACCTAACCTACCTCATCTTACATCTACCTCTGTGGTAGCACCTACCTCCTAGACACAACTTGCCATTTAGCTAAAACATGTCCTCCTCTTTCCTACATGGTTGTTCCTCTCCATCCACACACGTCTTATAATTTAACCCACATATCACCCTATCTTAACATCTTCCAATTTATCAAGTGACAAATTTCTCACTCACCAACTTGCACTCTAACTAATCACTTATTTTACTCATAATCGCTATAAAAATTACTTCTTGAGCATAAATTACTCAAAATTTAGATAAGAAACAACCAAAAAAATGAACAAAAGACAATTATTTTGACCTTTTGGTTATCTTTCCCCTTTTATAGGGTTTTGATAATGATTGATATTGGTCACAGCATGGGTTAGGATGACTGATATCGGTCATTCCAACCTTTGGATGATTGATATTAGTCAAACAAATTAGGGTCTATCCCCTACCTCCTACTCCCAACCATGGCCCCATTTTCCACTAAAAAGAATCCTTTTTACATATTGATATCATCACCTTACATGATTTAGAGATCACTTTATTCTCTTCTGTATAACATAACCACTTTCCCTCAACTTTGTCAGTCTTATTACCCATTCACATAATTTTCATGCCAACCTTGCATTGGTCACTTTGACCGCATGATCTACCTTTCCATATTTGACATCCTTACAAATGTGCTATACTTTGTGCATAACCCTTTAAGTATATCAGGGCACGTCCATTTGTATTCCTAAAACTTGTAACCCATTTCATCTTCTGAAGATCACAACCTACTTTTGTTTTTCAGATTAAATAAATACCTCACCTAGGAAAATTACATTTTTAAGTGCAACCCATATCATCTACATCTAATTTTGTGGCCTAATTCACTTATCACTTGTTATTCAAAGTGTCAACCTTATTTCCCAATTCATTAAACCATGATATCCTCATCTTAGTGTAGTTTAAGACATTACATTTTGTGTTCCCCTTTATGCCTCCATGCCTAACCACCCAACCAACATTGTCACTAACATATCCACTTGTCAAACCTTAACTCAAATTCATTTTCACATCATCACTTCCCAGTTTGAGGGGGAACACTTCCTCCCATGATTGGGGCATTAAAACTTCTACTAAATCATTACTTTTGGTTTTATAGGTTGTTTATGCAAACTACACAACAAAAAAGGGTAAAATGTAGACACTAAAAAACTAGAACAATAGTTATAGATATCATAACACTCTTTTTTGACCCCCTTGGCCCCCATGGGTTAGATAATTTCTTAAACCCCTTTGAAAATACCCTTGTACTCCTTTGCATACATTTGGCTAAATTAATTAAGTTAGTATATCCTATTTACAACTCAGCCTAACTAAACCCATGTCGAACTTAGTCATACCTAGCCTTAATACCATCTCCTACCTTAACATTTAAATTCTTAACTTCTTAGATTATTTCTACCCACATGAACATACCTCCTTGAATAATCTCAGACCACTTATAATGGTCTTCACAACCAAAATTAAGTATAAAACACTATTTTGGGTAAGTTAGATCATTTCCACCTTGACCAACATCAATCATCCCTCAACTGATGATGATTGACCAAGACTAAAGTCATTTACTTATAGTTACCTTGGGACCCTTACTAAGGAGGTTTAATCATTTTGAGTAAGAATCAAAACTCTTGTATGAATCCAAGCTTTTTAGTGAACCAAAGAACTAGTTAAGAGATCAAGAAGTGCTTCATCACCTCAATATTGAGGATTCAAGCATCGTTACTTTTCCCATTTTTTTTAGGCTTCCAATCATCTCACACTCAACTTCAAGACATCCCCAAGTTGGAAACTCCATAATAGATAAATATCTTATAATTTTTATAAGTTCAGTTATTTGGTTTTAGTAGTTTATTTCTTGCACTCCCTTTTACTCTCTCCCCATACTCTCTTTTGTGTTGGAATTATACAACTCCAAACACTCCCTTTTCCACCAAATACCCACTGACCATTCCTAACTTTTGGAGTGTTAAACCTGTATGTTTGATATCACTAAGTCTCTATTCTATCTTTATGACCATCAACAAACCTATAAATGACCCACAAAACCCCTTTGTAACTAGCCCAAAGTCTATTTTTTTCCAAAGTCAAAACTATGAGAAACATATAGTGATCAACATTGGTTATGCTTCACCAACATCAATTACCCTTAACCAGAAGTAGTTACCAAGTTATCTTCATTGATCTCTGTGTAATTTTTTTCCCCAAAAATAACAAGTTAAAATCACATATCAATCCTAACCCAAAATCTTGTTATTACATCCTTATCACAACATAGAGTCAAAATAAATTTTCTAAATTACATTTTAGCACTTTAACATTTATTTTGAACAAGTTAATTTCATTTTATTAAAATCAATCATTTCTCTTGAAAAATCATTTTATTACATTTTGATTGAGTACTTTTCATTACTTTATGCAAGCATCTCTTATCAATATTTTTTGTAAATTAACTTGTTAAATGAGTGGATTGATAGCCTTCTAGAAAAGTCTTGTACTTCCTTGATCTATCACTTTCTAGGTAATCCACCCTCAATCCTTACTAATCAATCTCATTTTTAGTTTTATTATTATTACAAGTCATTTCTCTCAAGATAGAGAGGAGTTATTCATATTGCCTGGATCACAATGTGCACAACTACACACATGTTTATCTATACCTTCACACATTCTTTTAGTTTTACTTGTTTTCAAAAACAAAATAAAATAATACAAAAACATAGTGAAACACACCAAAATAGCTTAGAAATCAATAGGCATGACCTCTTATTTATAGCCTCGAGAATCAACTCTCACCCAAGGTGAGTTAAGGTTGAGTTTAAACATGGAATTGGTTTCAAACTAACCCTAGGTGAGTTGAGACTAACTCTAATTGAGTTAAAAATTGTCATGTAATTATTATTTTCAATTACTAGGTATGGTTCTCAAATTAGATATTTTGAGATATTCTGGAAGAGCTTGATAACTCATAAAGGCAATGATGAAAAGATTTGATAATTTTTTTTTGGGAATTTATATTATTTATATATTCATTAATTTTAAATGGATAATTTAACTAAGCATTGTATCTTATTTAATTAGATGATTCATTTTGATTAGAATTTTAGATCTTTTGATAATTGATCAAGTGCCTCACTTAATGGGTCCATAGGTCAAATTAATAATTTTTATACATCAAGGTGATTAAGGAAGAATTTGTGAATGGTTATTATGGCATACATGATATTATTCTAATTAGTGATGCCTCAACATGACTCTGAGCATTGATGAATGATGCACAAATAAATTTGGGATGGTTAATGTTTTATAGGCTTAATTTTAAATAGCTAGTAGGAATCAATCTAAAGTTTTTTTGGAAGCCATTTTTGGCCAAAATTGGGCGTCTATAGTTTTCCTTTGTTTGGGAAGGTATTTCAAGCTATAAGCACAATAATGTCTTTTAAAATAATGAAAAGGTCTTGTATGCCTAATGCCCCAATAGGTGATAGATGAGATACGGATGCCCCCTTGAGGGAGAGATTGGGAAATAAGGTTGGTAATTAGTCCCTTGAAAGAATAAAAATTATGGGACCAAAAGGGTAAAAAGGGGTGGAGAAGACTAATTTTCCCATAAGTAATTATAATTAGTTGCACAGTGAGATGCCCTAGTTAGGTATATAAATAGGATAATTTGCCCAAAGGTGGTTATAATCATCAACATAACAAGGTAAAAAGATAATTATTTTCCCATAGGTGGTTATAATTATTAGCCAAAGGATAAGGGTAACAAGAGAATGATTTTCCCAAAGGTGGTTTTAATCATTAAAAGGAAAACAATGATTATCCAATAGGTAGTTACAATCATTGGTAGGAAAAACATGCCCCATTTGGTTAGATAATGATAATGATTTTCCCAAAGGTAATTAGAATCATTAACATCCAAGTAGATCAAAATTCAATGATTTATCCAAAATTGGTTAAAATAATTTTTTAATTTAGGTGGGAGGATACATAATGATTTGCCTAAAGGTGGTTAGAATCATTGGTAAAAATGATAGGAGTAATATGGAAATTTGGAATAGTGGACTTACATACTAAATCCATACTCATAGAGTAAGAGAAAGCCAGTAGAGAGGATAAAGATGAATTTGGGACCCCTACTAATATGGAGATGCATGTCCTAATTATCAAGGACTAAAATTACTTTTTGATTTAAATACTCTATATTTGGGAAATGATTTGGGTAGATCAGGAATTTTTTCATGTGCCAAGGAGAAATACTATGGCCCCATTGCTTGTAAAATTTATTGAGATGATTTTTTTTTGTAGCACATGATTGTAGGCCTCATGATATAAAACACCATGATAACATAGCCAAAATATGCATAAATACTAACATGTAATCCAATAAATAATTGAAAATAATGCATCAATGATAAAAACCATGATGACAATGTTGATGTATGAATATAGATAGACCTAAGTATAATGTGCAAAGAATCACCTAATGAATGTGAATAAACTAACTCAAGGAACAACATTGAAATCAAGGAATTAGGCAAACAAAAAATAGAAAGACTACAAAAATAAAGTACTTGAAAAATAGTGAGAGAATGGAAAGGGTGACTGAGCTAAATTCAATGTAAATTAAACACTACCTACATAGTCCCATTTAAATTGAACACTACCTACATAGTCCCATTAGGACCTCAAGTCACTATAGTTGTGCCTTTAAGCAAATAAATCTGACCAGGTAGCAACAAGATCTCAATGTAGGCAAATAGCACATTATGGCATAGGAATGGCAAGGTGGGACTTCAAGGCATGATAAAGGTGGTGTTCCTAATTTTCCATTAGGTATTTATAATTAGGAAATAACATCATAGGTCAATGATACTAATTTTCCCACAAGCAATTATAATTAGTAGCATAGAGTGAGACACTGATTCTCCCAAAGGTGTTTACAATCAGGAACACCCAGAATGAAATAAAACAAGGAATAAACGATGCAACTACCAAACCACTATCATATTAGTCAAAAATACTATAATGGGCACCTCTGTTATGCCCAACACTAACCCAAATGAAAACTCTTACTTCTTCACATAATTTTTAAAACCCCTTATGACTCCAAAATGGTTTTCTTGTATTTGTTTTATATTTGTTTTTTTGTGTTTCTGCAAAGTCTTATGCATGTAACATGAATATAGAATTGAAAGCATAAACACTCACAATTGAAATAACAAGTGCAATGTCAGCCATGTGATAACTCACTAAATAATCCAGCAATAGAATGGAATCAACATTGTTTATATTGATGAAGTGAATATCCTCAGCAAATACTGAAGGTACTATCTACTGCATCAAATTAACCAACAATTTTACTATAGGGAGAATACAGTCTACTATTGCAAGATGCTATAATAACGTCACTTCTATAGTGACATGGATGATACAGTGATGTAGCTACTACATTACATGATTGCTACAGTGGCATGGCTGCTACAGTGATGTGGCTACTATAGTGGCGTGGCTAGCAAAGGAAGATATGAACAATTTCAAGACTCTACCTATAACTGGAAAATAACCCCATAAACTACAATCACCATGAAGTTGAAAGCATAGACTCTAAAGACCAATCCCAAGGATTGATGTCTAGAGTGATACAAATGGGAAGGATGTTCCCAAATGAAAAAGAAACTTGTAAACTGCAAGTACATCAATTCTTCTTCTCATTTAACATGCTCAATGAAGCCACAAATGCTTCCTTTTATTCTTTCTGTAAGGGTTGACTCAACTCTCATGAGAAATATGGGATAAAAGATGTGCAATATATTAAAATATTCACTTATGTCTCCCTTGGGTACACATTCCCATAGAATAAATATTAAATTAACACTTTAATATTTTATAATTAAATTAAATGTTACTTTAATAACAATTCAGGCATTAAAATATAATAGCAATTAGACTCCAAATAGCTCGAGTGATAGTTCACTAGAAATCTCTCACTGAGGAGTATCAAATACAATCACCAAAATTGGCCTCTATTGTGTCTTGTACACTTACTAAAAAAAGTATGCCTAAAACTGAGTAAATCAACTTTATTTTGGCGCAAACTGGAAATGATTAGGCCAAAACACTCTAGGATCCCTTTAAACCCTTTGTCAGCCCTCGAGACCATGTAGAACTAGGATAAAACACACACACACTTAGTAAACTAATAAAGTGGGGACATTACAGTCTTACCCCCTTGAAATTGCTTGTCCTCAAGCAATCTAAGCCTATTTTGTTAAATAACTTGCTCATTCTCCCATGTAGCATCCTCCTCCAGTAGGTCTCTCCGTCTGACCAAATACTCCTTCACTATCCTATTTCTGAGTTTCCTCTCCCTAGTTTCTAGAATATCCTCATGTACTAACATGAGCTTCCCCTCCTCATCTAAAGGGGGTAAATCTGTAGAAGGCACTACACTCTAACCAATGGCTTTCTTAAGCCTAGACACATGAAATACATTGTGCACCTGACTGCCCTCTGGGAGCTCAAGCTCATAGGTGACTTCACCCACTCTACAAATCCCCTGTAGGGACCATAAAATCTAGGCTTCAACTTCTCTGCTCCACTCTTCTTGAGCAATGACTGCATATATGGATATAGCCTCAAATACACCATGTCCCCCACCTAGAAATTGTGCTCTACCCTATGCTGATTTGCATACAACTTTTTCTGATTTTAAGCCTATTTTATATTCTCCTTGAGCACTCTTAAGATATCCTAACTATCCTATAATTGGTCTTTGGCTTTGGGTACTCTACTTTCCCCCAAATCCAAATCCATGAAGCTTGGTGCTTCATACCCATACAATGCCATAAATGGAATCATCCTGATGGTCATGTGATATGTGGTATTATAAAAATACTCCCCCATGTGTAACCACTTAACCCAAGATCTCTACTACACAATCACATAGATCTGTAAATAACCTTCGACCTATTTATTTACTATCTCCATCTACTAATCTATCTAAGGATTGTAGCTCGTACTAGGTGTAAGATATGTACCACATAGCCTGAATAACTCCTACCAAAAGGCACTCATGAACTTGCTACCCTGATCACTAACAATAAATCTTGATAACCCATGCAACCTAAAAACCTCTTTAAAGAAAAAAATGCCACCTGAGCTATTATGTAAGTAGAAGGGATAGCAAATAAGTGAGCAAACTTCATCAATCTATCTACCACCAAATAAATGTAATCTCTTCCTTGCACTCATGGTAAGCTAGTGATGAAGTCCATAGAAATGCTTTCCAATTTCCTATCTAGAATGGGCAAGGGCTATAGTAAACCAATAAGAAATATGTGATCTTCCTTATTTTGCTAACAAACTACACACTCCCTTACATACCTCTAAACATCATCCTTGAGCCTTCTCCATGAGAACTGCTCTTGAATCTACTTGTAGGTCTTAAAGACCCCCAAATGCCCAGCTATAGGTGCATCATGAAATGCCCTCAATATCACCTCTCTCAAATGTGATGAAGGAATCAAATAAACCCTATCTTGAAATCTGATCAACCCATCTATCACTTCATAGTGATCATCTTGTATAGTACCTAAAATCAATCTAGAAGCCCAAGCATCTCTGACATACTTTGTTATAATTTTATCCCTCCAATCTCCTAAAATCTCTACAAGAACACAAATGTGAGGTCTTCTAGATAAGGTATCAGCTACTACATTCTTCTTCCCTTTGACAAACTCAATGTCAAAGTCATAAGCCTATAATTTAGTGACCCACTTTTATTGCCTATCATTCAAGTCTCACTAACTCATGAAATAATTTATGTTGTTGTGATCCATCTTGATTACAAACTTCCCTCCAACCAAGTAGGATAAATTTTTTGCCAAGGCATGCATGATGGACAACATCTCTCTATTGTAAATAAAATAGATCCTCTCTACCCCTCAGAGCTTCCTACTCTCAAAAGCAATGAGATGCTTCTCCTACATCAATACTAATCTAATCCCAACACCTAATACATCACAATGAAGATTAAAAGGCTTCATGAAGTTGGGTAGAGCTAGAAGTGGACATGAAGACATCACCTGCTTGAAATTCTCAAAACACTATTGTGCTACCTTTGTCCATACAAAATCACCATTTTTGATGAGATATGTTAATGGTGTTGTAGTCTAAAAAAAAACCCTCACAAATCTCCTATAGAGTCCACATAATCCAAAAAACCCTTTGAGTTGTGTAAGGCTTGTTGTAGTAGGCAAATCAACAATTGCCTTAATATTTTCTAGATCCACCCTAACTCCATCAGCACTGATAATATGGCCAAGGTAGAGTAACTCTATCATGTAAAACTCACACTTAAATTCCTTAGAATATAGTGACTCCCTCTCCAAAATAACCAATACCTCCTCGAATTATTGTAGGTGTTCCTCTGAAGTCCTACTAAATACCAGGATATCATCAAAGAATATCAATACGAATCTCTAAAGCTACCCTCTAAACATCTTATTCATACAACTCTGGAAGGTAGCTAGAGTGTTGGTTAGCCCAAATGGCATAACCAAAACTCAAAGTGTCTATAGTGACACTTGAAGGTAGTTTTTTCTATGTCCTTTGTTTGCATCCTAATCTTAGAAAAATACCATGCTCCATGTAGCTCATCAATCTTAGGGATGGGGTACCTATTCTTAATTATCTTCTTATTGAGAGCTCTATAATCAATGCACATATGCATTGTTCCATCCTTCTTCTTTACCAAAATAACCACTGAAGCAAAGGGGATTTTTCTTGACCTAATATGCCCCATCTCCAATAGCTCCTTTATCATCTTCTCTATCTCATCCTTATGCTTTTTAGGATGGTGGTGAGGGGTGATGATGACTGGTTTAACCCCCTCCTCTAACTTGATAACATGCTCTATACCCCTCTTAGGAGGAACCCCATGTGGAATGCTACCAAACACCTTATCATGCCTTGAAACGATCTCCTATATATTTAAAGGATGGATTTTAATGTAGTGTTATGGAGGCATAGGCATGATCAAACATTTAGCTACCCACTCTACATCATCATGTCTAAATAACTATTCCATCCTCTTTAATGATACCACCCTGAGCCCCCCATCTGATAACCTGATGTTGAAACCTCATCTCCAACTTAGCCAAGTTGAAAGTAAAATCTAATAGAGAATCCATCCATTTAATTCCCAAGATGAAATCATAATCACCCATGTCAACTACATATAAATCATCCTCCAACTCATAATCTCCTCCCAATATGATGTGAAGATTTGAAATCTTCTAAGTGCATAATAACTTGTGGCCATTAGCTAGCATGAATTTGAACCCCACGTGCTCTTCTATCTGAAGTCCTCTCTTGGCTACCATTTGTGAATTAATAAAGTTATGCATTGCCCCTATGTCAATCAATGAAACCACACACTACCCATGAATCATCCCTCTTACCTTAAAGGTGATGGCCATCTGGACCCCTGTCAACTAAGCAAGAGACTTCTCATCATCTAAACTCTCCTCAGTAGTGCTATCACCCTGACTAGAATCTAAATCTGAATGTGATTTATATATTGAAAAATAATCCATTTGTTTATCCCTCACCTTAAGCAGACACTTATGGGAAAGATCCCATGGCTCCTATAGTGAAAATATAGTTTTTATTCTTGAGCTCATTGAGGGTGTCATTGTCCAACCTTTTAGTTTTCCCCTTAGGATGCTGAGGGTCCTTCTAAAATGTCTTATTTTCCTTATCATTATTAAAATGAGAGTCCTTAGAGTGAAATTTACTCTTGTAGGAAGAAGGTGCTAAGTCTCTCGCTTTCTTAATAGCCTCCTGAAGTGAAGGGTTGTGTCCCTTTACCCAACCTTGTAAGGGATCGAAAAGCCCATCCATGAAAAGAATAATGAGTCTCCTCTTAGATATATCTATCACCAATACTACCAACTTTTGGAACTCAGTGATATAGGCCTCCATAGAACCCCATTGTTTAAGTTGTGCTAGCTCCTTGAAATGCAATTCTGGGTCCTTAGTGTCAAACCACTCGATCAACCTCTCAGTGAACTCTACATATGTATCAATCTGGTTATGTCTAAGTGTCACCATCCCATGGTGCCACCACTCATGGAGACTGCCATCTAGATGTCGAGCTACATACTTGATGGCATCATCCTTAGGTATTGGATTGACTTGGAAATATCTATCAAGATTTTACACCCAAGCCTTGGCTATAGTCTTGCATGTACCATCAAAATATAGAATTGAGAGCTTACCCAATTTCTTATTAAGCTCATAATGTTGCTACCTATTACCTCTATGAGGGAAATGTTTCAGTCTAACATCCATGTACTCCCTAAAAGACATCTCACCCTAAAAATCTACTCTAGAATTTCTCCAATGCTCTAGTATTTGGTCTTGTATCTCCTGATGTGTATGAACAACATTATTGTAGTCATTTTATCTCAAAGGAAAGCATGGAATGAGTGGTATTTTAGAAGAACCTAATCTATAATATGTATTAGTTCCTCTATTAACTGATGCATTTCCATTACCTCCATTACCCTGTCCACCTACCTAGTTAGCATTATTACCCTGATTGGCATTATTACCTTGGTTGGCATTATTGCCTTGATCTACTCTAGTCAAATGTTATGTAATGGCTATATCCATATGCTAAAATTTATCTTATAGCTCCCTCTGACCCCTAGTAATATCACTAAGCATCTCCCTAGTGTTAGGTTCTCCCCTTTCCCCATCTCTATCACCCATGGCTAGTGTTGAAAAAGGGTCACCCTCCTCTTCAATCTCTGGGGAATTATGTAAGTCTGGGTTTGTATGCTTTTATCATCTGAGTGTTGCCTACATAGCCCTGGTCTTACGACCTCAGACCAATGTAGTTTAGAAGAGGAGGTCAAAGTGGTCAATGATTGTTTTGGTCATGGGAGGAACACCTTATCTGAGGTCTACGCGTCGTTATCCAGACGACGTAGGGACTCCTCTTTGGCTGTAGAGGATGACACCTGCAAAAGAAAGAGACTTGAACAATAAAATTTTTAGATGGATATAAAGTGGATAGTCAAGCGATATGCTTGGTCCCAAAAGTGTAAAGACTTCCTTAAAGGTATGTCAGTCCACTTGATAAAAAATAATGTCAGATAAAGATAATAATGACAGACTAAGCTAGAGAAATACAAAAAATGCATACCTACTATCTGCTATCAGTCTGCCACAGTCATCGATGCCGGCTGGTCTACCGGCGTCGGTTGGTCAAGGTCACTGACATCGGTTAGTTTGTCGATGTCAGTAGGGGTAATGGATTTGGTGGCCAGTGTCGGTTAGGTAAATGGTCTTGGATGGGGTCTAGATGAGTTTATGGTTTGTTTGTGGTTAGCAAGATGGCTTGAGGTGTCTAAGAGTCTATTTGGAGGCCTGTGTAGGTTTTATAGGGCAAAAAGTATGGTCTAAAATGGGGACCAGACAAATGATTTAGGTGAAAATGGGAGGATAAGGATTCAGGTCTAGTCTGGTTGATAGCCAGGTTTGGGTGGTGATATTACTTAAAAGCTAGAGGAAATACTTAGCTATGGCTTGCTAAAGAAAGGGTGTAGCAAACTGGTTATTGATGCTACTGGTGTAGAAAACTTGTTGATAATGCTACTGGTGTAGAAGACTTCCTGCAAGGTGGAGTGACTAATGCAAAGTAGCTATATCTTATGATACTTGCTGTGCGTTTGAGAGAGAGGGAGTGAGAGAGGTCAAAAGATTGGAAGGTTGGCTGCTTGGAAAGATTGGCTAATTGTTCAAGATCCTACATTTAGGGTGCTAAATGTAGTTTTGAAAGAAACCAATGCTGGTAATATCACTGATGTTGGCTGACTACTGACCGATGTTGGTAGCCAAAGAATAGGAAAAAGGGCTAAAAATAGCTTTTTATCCATTCTTCCTTCTGTCGAGATCAGCTGGTCATGGGAAAATGGTCGAAAGTGGGTTAAATGAGACATGAGGATGAGTGGGAGAATGAAATCGGGTTTAATTATTTAATACTTGGCATGGGGTAATGGAGGGGATCCAAGGAGGGGTGAGGTGTCATGAGAAAGAGAGAGATGCTATTAATTTAAAATAGATAATTATTTTAAATTAATAAGTGTGTGGGTTAGGAATGGTTAGAAGTGGACCAAGGGGACCAAGGGGGGAGTTGACCAAGGGTTAGACACGATTTTGGTGTCTACATTTGCCCCTTTTTGTTTTGTTGGTTGTTCTTGATGAACTGGAAGAAAAAAATAGGAGTTGGTTGCCCCAGGTATAGGATAAGGTGTTCCCCCGTCAAAGCAAGAGTCAAGGGAAGGGAACCTATGATTGGGTGTCAATTTGATAGAGATTTTGATGGATATGGTGAAGTTTAGGTGTGAATGCTACAATAGTTGAGATTGTGTGCATACCACTTCAAGAGATGGTTAGGTCAAATTGTCGCAGGTCAGGGTTGAGGAGTGCCAAAATCAAAATAATTAGGCCCCAACATTTAGTCATAGCTAATTGGGTTATTTGATCCAAGTTGTAGCTCCAATGGTCATCATGTTCCAAGTATCTCAAGCTCAGGAAGTGCTCTTGGAAACACAAAAAAGTCACAAGTAGTATGGATCAACTTGCTCGCGATCCTATACTTGTGAGGATCAAAAGGTGGGTTGTAGACAATTTTGCTAACCATTCGTGAGGTAGCATACATGCAAAAACAACTAAGGCAATGTTGTCTTGGAAGTGGTTGTGGTCAGAGGAGATAGTCATGATCTTCAAGGTCACTAGTCGAGGATGGACAAAGGAATGTCTGAGCTAACCTCAAAAGACCCCATGTCAACTGAGTGTTGCTTATATAGCCCCTATTGTTAGGGCCTCAGGCCAATGTAGTTCTCCCTAAAAGGAAGGAAGAGGGTTGATTATGGATGAGGTTGGTCGAGGTCAAGTCATGGTCAAAAGGTAAAATGGTTTGTCCATCTGATAGATGAACAAATAGATATGGTCAAGCTATCCCCAGAAGACGTCTTGTCATCTGAGTGCTACCTACATAGCCCCAATTTTAGGGCATCAGACCAATGTAGTTTAGAAGAGGAGGTTAAATTAGTCGATGATTGTTTTGGTCATGATAAAGGTTTAGCACTTCCCATATGTCTGAGGGTATGTGCTTGAAATGATGAGGGTAAGATGATGTTACAGCCTTTTCCATATTGTGTGATGGTGTATTCTGTAACATTGGTGATGTGGCCTTTCATCTCTAGCAATTTTCCATATCGGTGATGGATGTATGCTAAAAATGAATTGAGTATGTTTATGCTTTAGCAAGTAATGGTTTATGCTTAACATAAATTATGTCTGGCAATAGTTTCTATGTGTATTGGTTTTCATAGAAACTATGTGAAATGGATTATGTCATGTTGGTGGTCTAAAAATGTTGGGGTGGCTTGGTTTGGTTGGGTAAATGATATGTTTGAATGTGACCAAAGTGAAGGAGGAAGTGAAAGGCATTTTTTCCCTTTCATTGACAAGGTCCATAATGATAACATAGGCAGGGGTTGTTAGATCCAAAAGACCCATTCATGCATGACATCGTTGACCATTGGTTGTGTTAGAGAAGTAATCGAAACACTTTGACATTAAAATGAGCTTGAAATCCCTTGAGTAGGTGATGTGATATGTGAGGAGAGGGTAACCCTTTTGAGTAGGGATAACTTTGCCCCCCCTTTTTTTTTTGAGTAGACTGATCAATGCGGGAAGTCTACGTAGGGATGTCATTTTGTTTTGTGGTCATGTTGTGAAGTTGATCGATGCGGGAAGCTTCTGAGATAATGTTGTTTGTAGCAAGAGTTTAAGCATAGCCATCCTTCAAGGGAGTGGTCTATATTTTTGCTTTATATATATGAAAGTGTTTGAATAGCTATCCTTCAAGGGAGCAGTCTATCAATTACATCAAGTATGATGTAGCTATCCTTCGAGGGAGCAGTCTACATTTAGAATTTGTGACCTTTTGATATTTTGACATCCAAATTTATTTTTTACAAAATTTTGAGTCATGGACAAGACTATAGAAGTTCAAGGGCTCCCTTTTATTAAGACAAAGCATCCATACTTTATAAAAGGGTTACATAGGGTTTGTTTTAGGGGAATAGGGTCAAAAGAAATGAGGATTAAAAGGACAGGGATTGCTCAATGGATGAGCTCAAGTTAAATGTCAAGTGAATGAGTACTCGACTAACAGTAGAATGGTCACAGATGCAAGGCATTAAGAGGCTCAAGTTCTGATAAGTCCCTAGTCCATGCTTGCGCATTATAATGTAAGGTCTGAGCCAATTAGGAGCAAACATGCCTCGCTTGCTTCTTTCCAAATTGGTCACAATGAAGGTTGATGCTTGGACATGAAGTTGGTTGATATGTTGTTGGGATGTTTGGTCGATGTTGGTTAATGTTTGGTCATTGGTTGGTTGATATTTGATCAAGGTTGGTTAATGTTTGGTCATTGTTTGGTCGATTGTTTGGTCGAGGTCATGGTTGAGGTCATGATTAAAAGGTTTGGTTGATGTTTGGTCAAGGTTTGGTTAAATTTTTGGTCGAGGTTTGGTTGATTGTTTGGTTGAGGTCATGGTTGAGGTCATGATTAAAAGGTTTGGTTGATGATTAGTTGAGGCTTGGTTAATGGTCAGAATAGTCAGTATAAGGTCAAATTCCTCCAGTTGCTAGGGAGAATGTTTGATAGATTTAGTTGGAGAAGGCGAGATCCTGATCTGCCAAGTTGGAGGTAGGAATCTTAGAATCATGGATGATGACAGAGGTAATGGTTGGTAATGATTTGATTAAAGTGGCTAATGGTTGGGGGTCATCAGGCTGGACCTCCATTGATTGTAAGGCTTTGATCAAGGTTTGATGATGTTGTGGAGAGTTTTGTATGAGATCATACAAAGACATCTTCACAGGGGTCGTGTGGTGAGGTTGTTTCACCACAGAGTCAGGGATTGTCTTTGAGGATGCTGATCGAGATGTGCCCAAGATAGTAATCTTGGGTTTTGGTTGTGGTGAAGGCTTGGTAGATGTGGATGTCTAAGGGATAGAAACATGTCTTTTCCCTTTATCCTTTTGGGTTGGTGGGCTGGTGGTTAAGTTGACTGTGTTGATTTCTAATAATGGGGTGAAAGGCAGTGGAGGGACCATAGTCTGGTGTTGAGATCCTGATTTAGGTGATGATGTTTGTGAGGCATGTGATGGTGTCAAAGATTTGGTAAAGGGGTAGTCAAGAGGATCCTTGATGAGAAGGGTATCCTTTTTTCGGTGTTGATGAATGACAACTTTAAGAGTGCAACAACACTCAGTGTCATGTCCTGGTGTGTGATGATAGTGACAAAATTTAGTGTTGTCGAACCAAGATGGTCTTGATCTGAGAGTTGATGAGTGTGAAGGTGAGGAGGTATGGTAAGAATGGGATGATGTTGAAGGTTTGTTGATAATATGGTCAAGAAGATGGGTGTCTTTCTCCAAGCATTGGTGAATGACAACCTTGAGGGCACAACAATGCTCAGTATCATGCCCAGGTGTGCGATGATAGGGACAAATTGTAATGTTGTCGAACCAGGGCAGTTTTGGTCTGAGAGATTAGTATGGTTTAAAAGGTGGAAGACTGATGTGATAAGACTGTAACAATTATCGTAATAGTAAGGCATAAGAACCCACTAATGGGTCTGTGTGTTTTGTTACAGTAGGGGTTGATGACTTTTATTTTGGAGGCGTAGGAGGCATTGGTCATTTTGGAGGAAATATATGTTTAATGGGTAAAGGGGACAATGGAGGCAATTTGCCTTTGTGAGGTGTTAGAGTAGGAAGCACTCCTATTAAGGTGGATGGATGTGGGCCCAAAATAGAGGGAAATGATGAAGGTGGGAGAGGAATTATCTGGTGTGGTTTAGCAGCCTTCTTTGGTTTGGTATGAGGGCTACTATTGTGTGAGGCAAGATTAGATATGGGGCGAACACCAAGAGATTTAATCTCTTTTGGCATGGTGGATGACTACATGGGTTTGGGTTTAGATGTGGATGGAAGTGAGTGACATGTAGCGATCTTAGGAAAAAGACAAGAGAAAACTGTCACTGGGTCTTCCTCGGTTGAAGTGGGTGAAGAGACAGGGTCTTCTCTTGGTGGAGAAGAAACTGGAGAATGTGCCTTCTCAAGAGGAAAGAGGGCAGGGATGATCATGCCTTCTACTTGTGGTTGAAGAGTAGGAAGGGTATGGTCCTCTATTGGTAAGAGAAAGGATGGAAGTGGGGCTAATGGCATTGGTATGGTCGAAGCATCCTCCAATATAAGAGAGGTTGATGGAGAACTAACAGGAGAAGATGGTTCATCCACCTATGGAAGAGAAGTGGGAGAAGAAGGCTCTTCTTTCTGTGGAGGAGGTTGGTCAGGGACAAGAGGTGAGATCATGTTGACCATGCATATATTATGCTTATGGGAGCTATCGGCCATGGTCTAGACATTATTTTGATTATGAGGATGGTTAGGAAAAGGTTGTTTGAAGATATCAATGTTTTGATTGGGAAACACATTTAGGTTATCCAAAATAAGATCTCCCTTATCTATCATGTCTTGGACAATGTTCTTAAAGGTTTGGCAGTTGTTTATGTCATGGCCTTGGACACGGTGATAGTGATAGAAGTCATTCTCCCTATACCATGTAGGGAGGGCTTTTGAGGAGTCAAATTGAGGTGGTCAGATTGGAGAGAGATTGAGGACCCCCTGCTTGACGAGTTTTTCCAACATGGAAGGTATGACTCTCCAATTGGAGTGTATTGATGCTGTATGTAGCATTGTTGGAATTGTTTTGTGATGCTTTGAGATGTGGAAGGTTGAGATTGGTTGGTCGTTGTAGAGGATGGTGATCTAACAACCATAGTGTTTGCCACTCCTTTGGATTTGGAATTGGTAGAAGAAGGTCTGGAAGAAGAAGGGTCATCGATTTTTGTGTTGGTATTATGCAATTTGACGTTATTCTCTTTAATAGCATGGAGTTCAAGCTTTCAGGCCATGGTGAAAACTTCATCAAAAGTGCGGAATGTTTGAACCTGCAAGGTGGATGAGATGTGCATGGCACATGCTCAAGAAAAGAGCTCGATGAGCTCAGGTTGAGGTAAAGGGAAGGAGAGTTGGTTGATTAAGCCTCTCCAATGGGCAACAAAATTGGTTATGGATTCATCGTCAAACTGTCTGATAGAGTATAGGTCTATGATTGAAACCTTTTTAGTGATATTGATAAAAAAGTGGTCAAGGCAAAGTTGGGCCAGTTGAATGAATGAAAAGATAGAGTGACTGGTAAGGGAGCTATACCAATTGAGGGCAGGGCCAAAAAGCAACATGGGGAATGTGCATAGCAGTAATGCATCATCATGGGCTATTAAGTAACAAGCATGTCTGAATGCTCGTAGATGTTGTTGAGGGTCTTCCTTACTCTAGAAGCGAGTAAACTTAGGAAGCTCCTACTGATTGGGATACGGTCAGATTGGAATGGAGGGATGGATGGGTTCATTGCAAATTTGGTCATATGAAAGGACATTACTTGAACCAAAAATGGAAGCCTCAAGATTAGACATTTTGTCCATCAGCATCTTGATGAGATTGGCTGATAGATTGGTAGATGGGGCACCCCCTAGGTTATAAGGTGTTTGGAATGTGCTAGAAGAGGTGTATGACATAGTCAGTTGTGCTTGTATAGGCACAAAATATTGATAACTAGTCATTGGGATACATGTGGAAGTCAAGGGCGGTTGTGTCATGAAGGTAGAAGGCATAAGTTGACTAGATACTGCCAAAGATGGTTGCGTGGTGGCATTGGAAAAAGGGGAGGTAGACACTCCTGCATTTATAGGCGCAAGAGTGTGTGGAGTCGAGACACTCATGTTCTAGTATGATGTAGAACTTGGTTGAATTGCGTGTGGTTGAGGGGGTAATGAAACCCTAATGGAGGTTGGTCCAAAAATAGATGGGGAGGCCAAACATTGCATATTGGCCATAGTTAGGTTAATGGTTGAAGCAATAGTCTAAGCCATAAAAGGCTGGGTAGCAGATGGTGTTGATGTCATCACCGCTTCACCCGAAAGGTCTCATGTTTGGTTTCTTGCAAGATAGTGTTGGAGAGCCTTGACATTGTGGTCAAGGAGTCTCTCAAAGTTTGGATCCCCTTCGAGGACAATTGAAGGTTGATTGGGAGTTGGTCAAGTAGGAGTTCATTCAGTCTCTGAATGATACTCCATAAGAGGACTAGGCATAGATGGCAAAGGCAGGAGTGGTCATTGCCTTGCATGGTCAAGAAGAGTTTTGGTTTGACTGTGTGTCAAAACCATTCAAGGCAAGAAGGGTCAGGTTGTAAAAACTATGTTTTTTAGTCTCAAAAAACTAGAATGGGTGTTGGACAGCAAGAAAGTCAAGTTTTAAGCTTGCTATTTGGGAAAGAAAGATTTGGATAGTGACCGACATCGATAGAAAAACTGATGCTAGTGAAACAGGTTGCTGATGTCGGTTAGAGAACCGATGCCAGCAAAGAAATATGCTGATGTCGGTGGAAAAACTGATGTCGGTTACTGTGTTTTCCAAAAACTCAAAAAATTTGAAAGTTTTTGGAAAAAAGAAGAAAATGTCCTCACTAGCTCAAAAAATTAGATAAAGATAGAAAAGAAGATGAAGACAGGCAGATCCTAAATGTTAAATCCTAAGAATAAACTTTTAGAATCATGTTGGCTTATGCCTTAGAGTGTGTTTGGGAAGTTGGCTTGTAGAGTGGGTCCTAGAAGAGGCAGTCTAAAGTTGGTTTTGGGTTAGTTTCAGTGCTCAAGAGTTTGTGTTAGGTTCCGTACATGGCCTGGTGCTAAGGAGCAAGCTCCCCTCACTTCACGAGCCCAGTGATAAGTTGGTCTTGCTTAGCTAGTATATACTTCCCCTAGAGATTATCATCTACCAGATAACAGAGTGGGCTTTCCCCTTGGTAGTGAAGTCCAAGTGGGATTGCCGGGATAGGTAAGGTATCCACTAGGTGATGAAATCCTAGTCGAACCTTGTCTCAGATAAGTTTAGATGTTTGAGTTTGTGTAAGTGGTTTGGTCATGTAACATAAGTGGCCTACGCTTTATTCATAATGCGGTTTTAAGTTACTAGATGTGTGGACTAAATATGCATTCAAGAAGAAATGAAATGCAATGTATTTTAAGCCCAAGTTGAAATGTGTGTTCGTATGCAGACAAGTAGAGAAAAGGTTGAAGAGTATGAGTTTTGACTAGTCTAAGATGCAGGAAAGAAAGGAAAAGAAGGATTCTTTTTAACCTTGCTAATGGTGTCTTTTGGAAGAGATAGAAGAAAGAGATGTAAGGAGAGACCTAATGCACCTATATGAAAATTTTATCTTTAGAAGAAAAATTATGGACCCAAGAAAGACTTCTAGGGTCCCACCAGGCATGCCAGAATGTTTCTAACAAATTTTTTGCTTTCACATTCAAAGGAAGTAAGAAACTAAGATAAATGGTCTAGGGTTAGATGTTACCCAGATAAGGTTTGTGCACCGTTATCTAGATGATGTAGGGACTCCTCTTTGGCTATGGAGGATGACACCTGCAGAAGAAAGAGACTTCAACAAGAAAATTATTAGATGGATATAAAGTGGATAGCCAAGCGATATGCTTGGTCCCAAAAGTGCAAAGACTTCCTTAAGGTATGTCAGTCCACTTGTTGATAAAAAATAATGTCAGATAAAGATAATAATGATAGACTAAGGTAGAGAAATACAAACAATGCGTACCTATTGTCTACTGTCAGTCTGCCACATTTGATGATGCCGGTTGGTCTACTAGCATTGGTTGGTCAAGGTCACCAACGTCGATTAGTCTACTGACGTCGGTAGGGGCAATGGGCCTGGTGGCTGGTGTCGATTGGGGAAATGGTCTTGGACAGGGTTTGGATGAGTTTATGGTCTATTTGTGGTCAGTAAGATGGCTTGAGGTGTCTGAGAGTCTATTTGGAGGTCTGTGTAGGTTTTACAGGGTAGAAAGTATGGTCTGAAAGGGGGACCAGACAAAGGATTGGGGTGAAAATGGGAGGATAAGGATTCAGGTTTGGTCTGGTTGATAGCCAGGTCTGGGTGGTGATATTACTTAGAAGTAGTAACTAGAAAACATAATGAAAACATAGAACAAATACTTAGTTGTGGCTTGCTGAAGAAAGGGTGTAGCAGACTGGATGCTAATGTTGTTGGTGTAGAAAACTTGTTGCTAATGCTACTGGTGTAGAATACTTCCTGTAAGGTGGAGTGACTGATGTAGAGTAGCTGTATCTTGTGATGGTTACTGTGCATTTGAGAGAGAGGGAGCGAGAGAGGTCAAAATATTGGAAGGTTGGCTACTTGGAAAGATTGGCCGATTGTTCAAGATCCTACATTCGGGGTGCTGAACATAGTTTTGAAGGAAATCAACGCCGGTAATATCACTGATGTTGGCTGACTACTGACCAACGTTGGCAGCCAAAGAATATGAAAAAGGTCTAAAAATAGCCTTTTGTCCATTCTTCCTTCTGCCGAGGTCAGCTAGTCGTGGGAAAACGGTCGAAGGCAGGTTAAATGAGACGTGAGGATGAGTGGGAGAATGAAATGGGGTTTAGGTATTTAATACTTGGCATGGGGTAGTGGAGGGAATCCAAGGAGAGGGATCCAAGGAGGGGTGAGGTGTCATGAGAGAGAGAGAGGGATGCTATTAATTTAAAATAGATAATTATTTTAAATTAATAAGTGTGTGGGTTAGGAATGGTTAGAAGTGGACCAAGGGGACCAAGGGGGAGTCGACCAAGGGTTAGACACGATTTTGGTGTCTACAACTTTCTCCTCAAGTAATAATAATGTTTTACATGCATGAAACCTCACAAGATGGCAAGAAAATAGGCTTTGATACCAATGTAATGGGCACCTCTATTACACCCAAAACTAACCTAGCTAAAAACCCTTACTTCTCTGTGTAAGTTTTAAAATCCCTTATGACTCCAGAATGATTTGCTTGTATTTGTTTTTTTTTGTGTGTTTTTGAAAAGTATTATGCATGTAAAATGAATATATAATTGAAATCATAAACACTCATAATTGAAATAGCCAACACACTATATTTATATTGATTACATAATGAATAAACAAGTGCAATGTTAGCCATGTGATAACTCACTAAATATTCCAGTAATAGAATGGAATGAACATTATTTTTATTGATCAAGCAAATATCCTTAGAAAATACCAAAGGTATGATTTTTTGTATAAAATTAACCAACAATTGTTGCTACAAGGAGAATACAGTCTACTGCTACATGATACTATAGTGATGTGGCTACTACAATACGTAGCTGTTATAGTGATGTGGCTACTACAGTGATGCAGCCAACAAAAGAAGATATGAGAAATTTCAAGACTCTACCTATAACTAGAAAATAACCCCACAAAATATAATAACTATGAAGCTAAAAGCATAAACTCCAAAGACAAATCCCAAGGATTGATGTCTAAAGTTATACAAATGGGAAGGACATTCCCAAATGCCAAAAACAACCTACAAACTACAAGTACATCAATTATTCTTCTCATCCAACATATTGAATGAAGACACAAATGCTTCCTTTTATTATTTCTCTAAGGGTTGACTCAAATATCATGAGCAATGTGGGATAAAAGATGTGCAAGATATTAAAATATTCACTTATGTCTCCCTTGGGTACACATCCCCATAAAATAAATATTAAAGTAACACTTTAATATTTTACAATTAAAGTAAATGTTACTTTAATAACACTTCAAGAATTAAAATATAATATCAATCAAACTCTAAATATCATGAGTGATAGTTCACTAGAAAACTCTCGCTGAGGAGTATCAAATCTAATCACCAAAACTAGCCTCTGTTGTGTCCTGTTGACTTATGAAAAATAGTAATTATGCCTAAAACTGAGTAAATCAACTCCATTTTGGCCCAAACTAGAAATGACTAGGCCAAAACACTTTAGGATCCCTTTAAACCCTTTGTTAGCCCTCAAGACCATGTAAAACTAGGTTAATGCACACACACTTGGTCAACTGCTAAAGTGGGCACATTAAAAATACTAATTCTGTTTAGAATACTGAGCCAACTACTAAAAATTAATATGAATTCCTTTGTTAAAGATGTTTGAATAAATAATGGAATGAAACCAAGTGCAAAGGGGTTGGGTAAGGAGGGTAAAAATAATGTTGGTCAATAGGGTATGGTAGAATGGTATATGGTATGGTACAAAAAAGAACATTGATATTATGGTATAATAGAAACATGACTCATAGACTATACTTCAAGTCTCTCAAGCAAAGTAATGCTTGAGATGTATAATGTTCATTGGTTCATCAAGTTCATCTCCATCTAGTACAGTGAGCCTATATACTCTAGATCTATAATTTGCAACAATGATATAGGGCCCTATCCAATTGGGTTTGAACTTTCCTTTCTTCTTATTCTCAGTCATGGTGTTCTTTTGGTTTTATTTGAGCACAAGATCCCTAAGTTTGAACTCTTTATGTTTGACTCAATGATTATAGTGACCATAAATTTTATTTTGGTGTGATTAAAGGCTATTGATAGTGTCCATACATTTTTCATCAAGTAACTCCAACTCTTACAAGCGAGCTACTCAATAATCTTTATCATCTAAGACATGTTTCAATGAGATATGTAGAGAAGGTAACTCAACCTCAATGGGAAGAATGGTATCAATACCATAAAGTAGGGAATATAGAATGTCTCTTATTAGGGTACAATAATTAGTGTGGTATGGCTAGAGTGTGCATAATATTTGGAGGTGCCAATCACAACCAACATTATTGACAATCTTTTTAAGGTTATTGATAATGGTTTTGTTAAATGCTTTTACTTGACCATTATCTTGTATGTAATATGAAATATAAAAATGTTGAGTAATGTTTTACTCAACTCAAAGTTTTTTGATATCCTTGTTCTTAAATGATCTTCCATTATTAGATATAATGTCAGATGGAATACCATAGTGGTAAATGAGGTGATTGAAGAAGAACTTAGAAATCTATTTTCCAATCATGTGAAGGGTATAACTTCAAACCACTTAGTGAAATATTCAATATTGGTAAGGATATGTTTATGGCCATCATATGAGGTAGGGTTAATCTTCACAATCAGATCGAGTCCCCATTTTAAAAATGGTCATCAAGTAAGCATTAGTTTTAGTGTTTTGGTCAAGGAATGAATTAGATTAGCATGCATTTGACATTTTTCACACCTTTTAACATATGTATTTACATCTACATCTATAGTTGGAAAATAATAACTGGTACATAAAATCCTTTTGGCTAGGACAACCCCATTGGTTAGGCATCACATACTTCTTCATGGACTTCTCATAATGCTAATATTGCTTCTGCTAAAATTAAACAAGGAGTTAGAGTTTCATAAAAGTTGTGGTAGTAAAGGGTTGTGCCAAGTAAGGTATAATGTGTGTCTTGATGGGTAAAGGCCTTTTATTTTTGGTATGATAGGTCTAGTGGCATGATATGGTCATGTAAGTAGGTAAAGAGGTTTCAATACCATATAGAGTTTGGACCAACAATATCATAATTCATTGTGATGGTTGAAGGTTCATGAGCAGGTGCTAGAATATTTTCAATAAGGAATTTATATTATTTTTAATTGTATGTATGATGGATCAAAGATCCAATGATGGCCATAGAATCTAATGTTTTATTATTGGACCTTGTAATGTGTCCAAACTATATATCATTAATATTTTATTTGAGAGTATCGATCATGGCCTTGTATGGCACTAGCTTATCATCTTTGGTCTAAAAGTAGTCTGTAATTTGATTGATGATTAAATGAGAATCACCATAAACCTTGAGATGTTGAATAATCTATTATAGTACTTGATGAATCCCTCTAATGAGTGATTCATATTTGGCCATATTATTAATATAAGAAAAGTTGATACTAAATGATTTGAGGATAACATCCCTTGTGGTGTAATAATTAATAGGCCTACCCTTGATCCATGTGATGTGAATGATCCATAAAAATATAGATTCTAGTGCTACTCCTAATGATGTGTTTTGATGATCATAATTGACTCATCTGGGAATTATAAAGTGAGTGGGTTGATGTCTATAAGGGGAGCATTAATAAGTTGATCTGCAAGGATTTGTCCCTTTATAGCTTTTTGGTTGATATACTATATATCAAACTCACTCAAAGGCATGATCCATTAATCCATACAACCTTTTAAATATATTTTGGATAGTAGATACTTGAGTGGATCTACATTGGAAATAACTATGGTCTTGTTATTAAGTATGTAGTGCCATAGTTTCTATACTATAAAGACCATAGCTAAACAAGCTTTTTCAATAGGGGTATAGTTATGCTCATACATTACTAGTGTATGACTTAAATAACACATGGAATGTTATTTTCTATTATTTTCATGTTGAGATAGAAGTTCCACCATGGCATTGTTTATGGATTATAAATACAATAGGAATGACTTTCTTGATATAGGTGGTAACAAAATAGGTAGATTGGAAAGATATTCCCTTAAAACATTAAAATATTTTTGACATTATTCATCCCAATGAAATGTTACATGTAACATCCCCACTAGGACTTACTATAATAACATAATAATTTTTTAAATTTAATTCAATGTATTTTTTTTATTATATTTCACCATGAGAATCTAATTACTGACCCTAGTATAACACACTAAGCATGTTAATTATAAAATAAACATATAACATCTACTAGTTATAATAATACAACCACTTTTCTCAACGTAAAATGAGTAAATAATTACATTTTAGCAAAAAAAATATTTCAAAAATAATAAAAACAATATAAGATATAAGGATCCATAGAGCATGAGTCTCACAAACTCCAATATATATGTTAATCTCAAGTGTAGTCTCCAAATAAATACTATTGTGAGAAGGGAGATCATCATCTGAGTGATTTTATACACCAATCATGAACCATCGATCCCTTGCACAATCCCCTAATCATGGAATGGCCCTACCTTCACAAATGGATAGATAGTGATAGTGCAGGAATCCAAAGAGAAAATCTACTATACGTGTGTTGTAAGATTTATAATACATGATATGTACCATAAATAAATAATTTCTAACATTATATTTTACAAACATATAAATCATACATATGAAATGATAATTCTTAATTAAACATTAATTTGGTCAAAGTTTTTCATATAGTTAATGATCTTTATGATCAATAAAATTCATGCATACCACTTGATCAGATTACCTTCATCTAAAATTGTTAATGTTAATTAATCTAGTGAACACTGTATTAATGCTTATTTAGTACCAACAATGCAAGATTTGGTTAATATAATATATAATCTATAGATTAATATGAATTACTTATAATTAGTAGGTATAAAACATGTTAAATTTAAGAATAATAAAAAATACATACATTTATTCCATCAAATGTATGCAATGAATCTAATTATATTATTTATCACATAAATAGTAAACATAAACAAGTATGGTTTATACCAACCAGGTATAATTTATATTTAGACAACATGTTTCTAGATGTCATTAGCATATTCAAATGTAGTACCTTCTATGATAAACAAATATATCATAGTCTATTATTTTTGTGTACACCTTACTCAATTACAAATAGTTGATCATAATAATTTTAGATATGAAATATCTCATAAACAAAGTCTCATCTCACATGAAACATAATCTTTCATTCATACAACTTGTTGTACTTTGAGGAGGTTGTATGCATATAATCATAGTATCCTATCCCTCATGATTATATGACTTAGTTTAACAATCAATAAAAACTATAATTATAGGCACACATCTCAATGTACAAATATATGTTATATATGTGTATGGGAATGGTAGTTCCTCATACATATATATTTTATATATCAATGCACTTTGAATTTTAAATACATAAATAATATATACTAAAGAAATATATTTGTTCATACATAAAAATATTATTCTATAATATACTAATAGTCATTTTAATTTTCACTCTCAACTATGAATGATTCAAACAAAACATTGAATATTTATCTATTCATATAATATCCTTCAATATAAACACATGATTTCAACATTCTCAACCCTTATTTTCTCCTATTTTCAGTCATTAGGTTTACATACCATTTAGTTGATAACTATTCTTCTATAATCAACTACCAAATTAAATCTAATATTTTATCCTTTTCATCTACTGTAGGTTTATATTTTTCCAAGTTAATAATCATCAATTTAAATAAAATCAGCATTTATCTCAAAATCTTTGAGATTCACTTCACAAGATATCCATTTCATAGAATATATAAGTATTTAACTTACTAGTATCTAACCAATTTATAAACTCTAACACATAATTTTTTTCCAATTTATAATTTATTGTATGTATTTTATTTAAACATATGCACTAAATGATTCCAAACTATGCTACTAGTTTTTATATAGGGTTTGAACTAATTACCAAAACCAAATAAAAAATTACAAGTCACTCAATCTTTATAATATGTATGTGAGATCCTAGTATATAGATATCCAATTTGATACTAATATCCATTAATTTTATGTGTTAATGAATATCTAAATATTACAATAGTCATCTAATATAACAAAAGTTTCTATACTAAGAATACATAATTATCTTATCACACTAGGATTTTCAAGAATATTCACACAGTCCTTTTTATATAAGATCACGGTCTTAAAATAATTTGTATACATGTTTCTATGCTAAATCGCTTTCTACATTCAAAAGATAGAAATGAGAAAATAAGAAATGGTCTAGGGTTAGAAGATACCCGGATATAGTCGTGCGCACTGAAATCAGACGTTGGAAGGTACTCCTCTTTGGCTGTGGAGGAATGACACCTGCAAAGAAAAAGAGACTAAACACGAAAAATGTTAGACAAGGAGACAGTGGGCTGTCAAGTAAATGCTTGATCCCTGAAGTACGAAGACTTCCTTAAGGGATATCAACCCACTAATAAACAATAGAATATTTGACGAAAACAAAAATAGTGAAAGACAGAATGAAAGAAACAAAAGGATAGAAAACAAAATGTGTACCTGATATGCAGCAAACTATTTTGCATAGTCACCAGTATCGGTCTCTATGTCGGCGTCGGTCAGGGAAGGAAGCCGATGTCGGTTAAAGTGCCGACGTCAGTCGGGGTAATGATCGGCGTCGATCGGGGCAATAGTTTTGGATGGTCTGGTCGGGTCTGGACAGGGTCTTAGGATTTGCAGAAAGGTCTAATAGTTTTGGTCTGAGGGTTCGAAAAGCTGATTTAGGAGTCAGAGGGATTGGTTTGAGGGTTTGTATAGGGATATGGGTAGAGTTATAGACTGACAGAGGGTGGATAGAGGTGATACGGGTGGAAGTAAAGTCGGGGCTATAATCTGAAAAGGTCTGGATAATGATATTAAATAAAAATAGTAACCAGAGAGTAGAATAAAAACACAGAGCAAAACTTACCTATTATGTGTCGAAGATAAAAGTCAAAGACATGATTGGTGTTGTCATTGTGTCGCAGAAGTTTGGTGTAGCAGAATACCTGTACTGGAGAGACAGAACGTGAGAGATCGATTGCAGATTGGTTGGATGCAAGAATTGATTGATTACAAGAGTTGGTTGATTGTTCCAATTAATTGATTGTTCGAATGAAGAGGTTGATTGATACAAAGGACAGTTCGATAACCAATCAAGAAACTGATTGGCAACTAAATAGCAAAGTACTAAATAACGGATAACGGATCTTGCATTTGGGTTGAGAACACAGTGTTAAGGATGATTGACTCCAGCAGGACTGTCGATGTCAGCCGATTAAGTGATCAACGTCGGCGATGTCGATCGGGTAGTGACTGTCATCGGTAGATGTAGAATGGGGACAGAGGCTAGCTTTAGTTCTCTACTCATTTTTACATGCTATCAGGGTTAAGGCTTGTGGGAAAATGGTCGATAGGGGTTAAATAGGCGTGCGAGAATAAAATGGGGGTTAAAGGGAGGATGACAAGGTTAGACACAATTACGGTGTCTACATTTGCCCCTTTTTGTCTTGTTGGTTGTTCTAGACGAACTACAAGACAAAAACAAGAGTTGGTTGCCCCAGGTGTGGGATAAGGTTGATTCTGTCTAGTTGGTTATTTGAATGAACTACAAGACAAAAATAGGAGGTGGATTGCCCCAAAATGGATGAGGTATTCCCCCTCAAAGCAAGAGTCGAGGGAAGGGATCTGGGAATCGGGTGCTGATTTGACAAAGAGTGGATGAAAAATGGGGGAGGGTGAATGTTGCAAAAGTCGTTATTGCATGCGTACCACTTCACGAGATGGTCAAGAAAAGTGTCACAGGTTAAGGTTCGAGGAGTGTCAAAATTGAAGTAACCGGGCCCCAGCATTTAGTCCTTTACTAATCGGGTTATTCAATCACAGCTGTAACTCCAAATGGTCATCGTGTTCTAGGTATCTCGGGCTCAAGAAGTGCTCCCAGAAACAAGAAAATGTCATAAGTAGTGCGGATCAACCGGTTTGCGATCTTATACTTGTGAGGGTCCAAAAAAAATAGTCTGTGCACAATTTTGCTAACCAATCATGAGGTAACATACAGGCAAAAACAACCAAGGCAACATTGTCTTGGAAGTGGTCAAAGTCAGAGGAGATAGGCATGATCTCCAATGGTCAGTGGTCAAGGTGGATGGATGGACGAAAGGAGGTGGCCGAGCTAACCTTAGAAGACATTATGTGATCTGAGTGCTGCCTACATAGCCCTGGTGTGAAGGGCCTCAGGCCAATGTAGTTCTCCCTAAAAGGGAGGACGGGTCAAAGGGATGGAATTGGTCTTGGTTGAGGGCAAGGTCATGGTCAAAAGGAGGAAAGAAGGTTTATCCATCAGAGAGATGAATAAATGAGGGTGGTCGAGCTAACCCCAGAAGATATCATGTCATCTGAGTGCTGCCTACATAGCCCCGGTCCTAGGGCCTTAGACCAATGTAGCTTGAATAGTTCGAATAAAGAGTCTGAGTGGTAGATAGGTGGTGAAAGTGGTCGATAGATTGGTCTTGGTCAAGGTCGAAATGATGAGGAGAAAAAAGATGTTACAGCCTTTTCCAAAGGTGTATTCTGTAACATTGGTGATGTGGTCTTTCATCCCTAGCAATTTTCCATAGTCGTGATGGACGTATGCTAAAAATGAATTGAGGTCTATTTATGCTTTAGCAAGTATTGGTTTATGCTTAACATAAATTGTGTCTAGTTAATAGTTTTTATGTGTATTGGTGTCCATAGAAACTAGTGTGAATAGGTTATGATGATGTGACATGTCTGAAAATATCAGGTTGGTTTGGTTGGGTTTGACAAGTGATGAAGTTGGATGTGACCAAAGTGAAGAGAAAGTGAAAGGCATATTGCTCTTTCATTGACAAGGACTAGAAATGACAGCATAGATAGGGGTTATTAGAACCAAGAGCCCCATTCATGCATGACGTCATTGACCATATGTAGTGTTAGAGCGGTAATCTAATCACTTTGACATTAAAGTGAGCTCGAAGTCCCTTGAACAGGTGATAGGAGGAGGATAGGGTAACCCATTTTAGAGTAAAGGTAACTTTGCCCCTTTTTATAGGAGACCCTGAGACAACTACAAGTCAAGTCCATGACCTTTTTTTTTTTTGGTGCAGACTGATCAATGCGGGAAGTCTACATAGAGATGTCATTTGCTTGGTGGTCATTTGCGAAGCTGATCAATGCGGGAAGCTTCTAAGAAAGATTGCTATTTGTAGTAAGAGTTAGTCATATCCATCCTTTGAGGGAGTGGTCTATAGTTTGCTTTATATATAAGGGCTTTGAATAGTTGTCCTTTGAGGGAGCAAACTATTAGCTACAGCAATGATAGTACAGTTGTCCTTCAAGGGAGCAGTCTACCTTTTGATGCTAGTTTGGTGACTTTGGATATTTTGACATCTTGATTTGTTTTGACAAAAATATGAGTCATGGACAAGACTATAGAAGGTCAAGGGCTCCCTTTTATTAGGACAAAGCATCCATACTGTATAAAAGGGGTATATAGGATTTGTTAAGGGGAGTAGGGTTAAAAGGAATGAGGACTAAGAGGATGGGGATTACTTAAGGGATGAGCTCAAGATAAATGTCAAGTGGATGAGTACTCGAATAACAGTAGAATGGTCATAGATGCAACGCATTAAGAGGCTCAGGTTCTAGTCGTCCGTTGAGAGAAGACAAATGATACATCCCTGATCCATAGATGTGCATGATAATGAAAGGTCTGAGCCAATTAAGGTCAAACTTGCCTCATTTACTTCACTCCATATTGGTCACATGCTAATTCTCTTTGAGGATGAGGTCTCTGATATTGAAATCTCATTCTCACATATTTTTGTCATAGGCTCGCTTGATGTGATGTTGATAGACATGGAGATGATTGAGGGCAGCAAGGAAGTGCTCATCAAGTAACTCAAGTTGAGCTAAGTGATCTTGACGAAAGTCATCGTTAGAAAGAATGTCATGTAGAGAGATGCAAAGAGACGGGATCTGTACTTTGAGAGGTAGGACAACCTCTGTTCCATATATGAGAGAGAAAGGGGTAGCACCCGTAGAGGTTTAAATGCTAGTGCGGTAGGTCCACAAAGCGAAAGGAATGTGAATGTGCCAATCCCTTCCTGTGTCGCTGACCACCTTCATGAGAATTTTAGTCAAGATTTTGTTGGAAGCCTCAGCCTGCCCATTTGCTTGTGGGTAGTAAGGTGAAGAGAAACTGAGCTTGATGCCAAATGAGTCACAGAGTTTTTGGACAGTCTTGTTTTTGAAGGACTTGCCATTATTGGTGATGATCTTATGAGGGACATTGAAATGATAGATGATGTGGCTACTGATGAAGTCGACGATCTTGTCAACTTTTATGGAGATGAGAGGAATGGCTTCCACCCACTTGGTGAAATACTCAGTGGCAGTGATGATGGATTGATGATGAAGAGATGAATGAGGGTTAATCTCACTAATGAGATCTAAGCCCCACTGAGAAAAAGGATAGAAATCTTGAGTGACTTATAAGGTGTGACTAGGAAGATGAAGCAAGTTAGAGTGTTGCTGACACTTGATGCAATGCCGAACATAATCGCTACAGTCTTGATGAAGGGTGGGCCAATAATAGCCCAGACAAAGGATGCGCTTGGCAATCGAATTCCCATTGAAATGTCTACCACAAATTCTGTTGTGGACTTGCTTAATGGCTTGAGATGCTTCAGTGGAGGTGAGACAGCGAAGAAGGAGGCCGTTGAAGCCTCGCTTATAGAGAAGACCCCCTAGCATGGTATAGCGAGCGGTACGCTTGATAAAAGCTTGCCGTGCATTGCTAGAGAGGTTGGGAGGAATGATAGACAAAGACAAGAAGTCTACAAGTTGCTTATACCAAACATCTCATGGGCTAGAGTCTATGGTGTTGACATGATTAATGTTAGGAGAGATATAGGAAGGCAATGACACACGATGCACTATGACACAAAGTCTGGATGCAGATGAGGAAGATGGGATATGGGAAGCGAGAGAAGCCATGGTGTTAGCAAACTTATTCATGGATTAAGGAGCAGTCTACAGGAGGTAATGGTCGAAAGATACAAGGAAGATGTCAGCACGGTTTTTTTACCTTTGCAAAATTTCATTTTTATAGAGGTATGAACCGTTGACTTGATTGACGACAAGCTGCGAGTCACCAAAGATGTTAATGGACTTGATGTTGAGAGAGAGGGCGATCTGAAGTCCCAAAATTAAGGCCTCGTATTCAGCCATATTATTGGTATAATTAAAGTTGAGCTTGAAAGATTAAGGCATGGGCTCACCATCGAGTGGGATGAGAATGACTCTCGCACCCCCACCAAGTTGACATTTGGAGCCGTCGAAAAACATGGTCATTTGCTAGATAGTGTCATCGGTGGAAAGCGTGGTGATAGACTCATCAAGGAACTCGCACTGCGAAGGTTGATTATTGGGAAGAGGGGCATTTGCTAGTTAATCAGCAAAGGTTTGCCCCTTGATATATTTCTACTAGATGAATTCGAGGTCAAACTCAGCAAGCAGCATGAGCCACCGAGCCATACGTTGATGTTGATATGGCTTGGAGTGCATAAACTTAAGAAGGTCAGTGTGAGTGATGACAAAGGTTTTGTGATTAAGAAGATAGTGGTGGAGCTTGGTAGTGGCAAAGACTAACACCAAATAGAGTTTCTCGATATGAGTATACTGAGTTTCATAGTTGACCAGTGTTCAGCTGATAGAGTAGACCGCTTGCTCATGGTGATGCTCATCTCGGTGCGCAATCATGGCACCTAAAGAATGGTTGGTGATAGAGATGTAAAAGTAGAAGGGTTGATCGTCTTTAGGTGGAATGAGGACTGGTGGAGAGACTAGATAGCATTTAAGGGCTTCAAAATCCTCTTGACAGTTCTTATCCCATGTAAAAGAGATGTCCTTCTTAAGGAGATGATGAAAAGGTTGGCAGTGGTCAGAAAGTTGTGAGATGAAATGGCGAATGGACTGGAGCTTCCCTTGTAGACTGCGAAGCTGCCTGAGATTGGTCGGGGGTGGCATTTCGAGGATAACACGAATCTTGGTGGGATCTATCTCGATGCCATGAAAAGAAATGATAAAGCCGAGAAGCTTGCCTGAGAGGACCCCAAAGACACATTTCTTGGGATTAAGGTAGACATTGTATTGAAGAAAGTGAGAGAAGATGATTTTGAGAATGGTCAAATGGTCATGGTGAAGCTTGGACTTGCCGTGCAGGTCATCCACATAGTCCTCCATGATTTTATGGAGGAGATCATGGAAAATGTAAGTCATGGCATGCTGATAAGTGGTGCCTACATTCTTCAAGCCGAAAGGGATGACTCGATAGCAAAAAGTCCCCCATGGGGTAATGAAAGTGGTCTTGTGCTGATCTTTTGGAGCAATCAAGATTTGATTGTATCTTGAAAACCCGTCCATGAGAGATAGCATCTCATGGCCAGCCATGAGATCAACAAGCTGGTCAATGTTAGGAAGAGGAAAGTCATCTTTGGGATAGGCTAGGTTAAGGTCACGATAGTCTGTGCAGATCTGGATCCCCCCAATCACTTTGGTGATAGGGACGATGTTAGAGACCCACTACGGATAGGCGATGGGCTGGATGAAGGAGATAAAAAGGAGGCGCTGAAGCTCCTCTTTGACAAGGAGGGCAATGCGAGGATACATCTTTTGAAGCATTTGCCTAACAATCTTAGCCTTTGGTTTGGTGACAATGTTATGGGTAGCGATGGTGGGGTCGATGCTAGGCATGTCATGGTAGGTCCAAGTAAAGGCCTTGTTATGGTCTGAGAGGAATTGGGTATAGTCAAGCTGCTCCTGAACATCTAAAGATTGACTAATCTTTAAGACATGGGGAACATTGGAAGAAGGGAGGTTGATGTCAATGGTTGATTCATTTAACATAACCTGGGTCTCAGAAGGGAGAGAGTACTGGATGAAGGAGTCATCGATGCCCATGTAGGAAAGAATGGCATCGTCGTCAATGCAGTGGACAGTGTGAATGGTCGCTGACTCAGCTTTTACCATGCTGGGAAAAATGAGAGGGAGAGATTTAGACACCCCATTGAGCTGATAAGTTAGGGGTTCTAGGTGGATTGTGTTTATGGAAAAAAAACTAGGAGGGATGGAAACCACTGACTCTATAGGTGGAGGAGGGACAGGTGAGCCTGGAAGAGATTGGTCAAGGGTTAGTTCGGGACAAAGGTCTGTAGGGGTCTGAGTGGGGTCGTGATATCCCAAGCCATACTATTTCTTGACATCGTCATCATTGAGCAATTTGATGGGCTGATGGGAGCCCTGTTCATAGCGTCTGAAACCAAAACCCTTCCATGCACACCTATAAAGGTAAGTGTGTTCAAAGGCGGGGTTGCCAAGAAATGAGAAGTCAGATGTGAAAGGTTGAGGTGAAGGAAGAGGATTGCAATCAGCAGGAGCTTGATTGAGCCCCCCATAAACAAGGTTGGTTTAGAGGTGAGGGGGACCATAAGGCACGATCATCTTGATTTGACGGTTGTAGCTAGGGCTATGATGAAGGCATCCATACTCTTGTGGAGTTTGGAACATGTCTAAGGCCAGCAAGTGATATTCCCCCAATGAAAGTCTTTGGAAGATGTCTTCTATGGGGTCTGTGGTCATCGCTTGAAGGGGAGGTGTGAGGGCGACTGTCTGTTGTAAACTGGTCAAAGCTTCTGCGGATGGAGGCAGTGTCAGGATTGATGGCTTGATAGGGATGAGGATGTCATTTGGATGGTAGGTGGTGTTACAGATTTTGAAGGGTGAAGGGTCAGCAAGAATGATATGGACTTGCCCATCGTGCTCGAATTTCACACAACAGTGCAGGGTGGAAGGGACACAGGCCATGGCATGGATCCAAGGTCAGCCTAGCAAGATGTTGTATTGAAACTCTCCTTCGATGATATAGAAGAGCTTTGAGACTGTGCATGGACCAATGCAGATGTGAAGGATAACTGTGCCAATGGTCGTGGCAGTGGTGTCATTAAAGGAACGCAAGATTGCGTCAATTTTGGAGACACAATTCTTGGGAAGAGCCAACTGTTCAAAGGCATGGGTGGAGATAATGTTGATGCTGGTGCCTCTATCGATCATAACGTGTTTAATGTGTCTGATCAACATAGGCAGTGATGAAGAGGGTGGCATCCTGATCTTTTGTGTTGGATGTGGGAATCTCATAATCACTAATTGTGATGGAGGCAATAGGAGATAAAGAATGGACAAGGGCAACAAGTGGCTGGGGGTCCTCGGGTTGGACCTCCACTGCTTGCAAGGCTCTAATGAGGGCTTGACAATGTTGAGGTGAGGTTTGAATGAGGTCATAAAGGGACATCTTCACAGGCATCTGGTGAAGCTGTTTCAACATGGAGTCATGGATTGGTCTAGAAGAATAAGAAGAAGAGGAGGGTTGAGGTGCGCCAAGGATAGAAATCTTAGGCTTGGGTAGTTGAGGTGGCTAGATGAAAGGGTAGGTCCAAGGAATGGTGGATTTTTCCTTAGCCTTGTCTTTTTGTGACCTGGTGGTTATGTGAATGGCATTGATTTCAAAGATAGGGGTGAAGAAGATGAAGGGGTCATGGTCTGCTGATGAGATGTTGATGGGTTTGAAGAGATCGAAGGGTTATGAGGAGTCAGGGGTCGATCGAGAGTGTCCTCAAAGAGAAGAGTGTCTTTCTCCAGATAGCGGTGAATGATGGTCTTGAGAGCACAACAAGTCTCGATATCATGTCCTGGCATACGATGATATAGACAAATCTTCGTGTCATCGAACTAGGAGGGCTTAGACCCGAGAGGTTGGAAAGGCCTAATGGGTGGAAGGGTTATGCTGGAAGTTTGCAAAATTTGATGCAAGATCAATGAGTATGAGCCCATTAAAGGATCCATGCTCATCGATGTGTGCGATACTGGTGACTTTTGCTTGGGTGGAGTCAGAGAAGGCTTCGGTACCACCTTACGGGTTGATGGTGCGGCGACAGGCAGAGATGACACTTTCTTCATGAGTGGTACCACCTTTTTGGGAGAGGGTAGGCTAGCAGTAGGCAAAGGAAGCAAAGGAGGCAACTAGTTTTGATTAAAAGTCAGAGTGGGAAGGACTCTGGTCAAGGTCAAAGGATGGGGGCCCAGAATGGAGGGCAATGATGATGGAAGAGGCATTCACCTCTGTGGTTTAGTAGTCTTCTGTGACTTGGATTGAAGACTACTATTGGTCGAGGTTTGGTCTACGTCCACCTTCACTTGCGGATGAGTGAGGTTAGAGACAGGGCGAATGCCAAGTGACTTGATAGGTTTAGATGGGGTAGATGTAGGTTTTGGTTTTGATGGGGTCGGTTGAGGTTTAGAAATGGGAGTTTGGTTTTTGTTAAGGGTCTTGAGAGATTTTTACATAGGAGGATTGGTAGCATGAGATGAGAGGGCACAGGCATGTTGAAGAGCTGTGAGACGCTCCCACAATACTTGATGCTCCACTTTCCTTGAAGGGAGAAGTTTGAGTTTCTCCACTAGTTAGGAAAATGGCTGAGAAGATGTGGGATGAGGTTTAGGTTCTTGAGAAGATGTGGATGGTTGTGGGGTTAAAGATGAGACTATTGTAACAGTCTCAAACCCAAGGCATGATGGAGTTGTGACAAGTTCGTCTATGGTTGGAGACGAAGGAGAGGTAGGTTCTTCCCTAAGTGGAGAAGAAACCAGAGAATGAGGCTCCTCAAGCAGGTAAAGAGTAGGGATGATGGTGCCCTCCACTTGCAGTTGAGGAGTAGGAAGGGTTAGGTCCTCCATGGGCAGCAGGAAGGAGGTTGGTGAAATCGGCGGTGCTGGTAAGGTCGAGGCGTCCTCCAAGATGAGAGAGGTTGACGAGAACTAACCAAAGAAAAAGGTTCATCCACATGTGATGGACTGATAGGTGGACTTACTTCTTGAGGTTGGTCAAAAATGAAGGGAGAGACTATATTGACTGTTCGTATATTGTGTTTGTGAATATTGTCAGTCAAGGTCTAGCCATTATTTTGAGTTGCTGGATGATTGGGGAATGGTTGCTTAAAGATGTCGATGCCCTGATTAGGTGGTGCATTGGGATTGTCAAGGATGAGGTCACCCTTTTCCAGCATATCTTGGATGATGTTTTTAAGGGTTTTACAGTTGCTCGTGTCATGTCCCTTAACATGGTGGTAGTTACAGAAGTCATTTTCCCTATACCACGCAGGGATGGTGTGTGAGGGATCAAATTATGGAGGTGGTCAAATCTGATGGAGATTGAGGACCCCTATTTGACGAGTTTTTCCAGCACAAATGTGTATGATTCTCTGAGTGGAGTATACTGTTGTTGTATGTATCTCTACTAGAATAGGTGGGTGGTGCTCTGAGATGTGAATGGCTCAGGCTGGTTAGTTGAAGGTGAAGAGGAGGAAGATCTAATGACCACAACGTTTGCTGAAGCTTTAGATTTAGGATTGGATGAGGAAGGCTTAGAAGAGGGGTCATTGGTCTTGGAATGGGGATTCTTGCTCTACAACTTGACTTTATTCTCTTTGATGGCACGTAACTCAAGTTTATGGGCCATCGTGAAGGCTTCGTCAAAGGTGCAGAAGGTCTGAACCCTCAAGGTGGAAGAAATATGTCTGGCGTAGGCTTGGGAGAAGAGTTCAATAAGTTTGGGTTGTAGTAAAGAAAAGGAAAGTTGATTGATAAGGCCCCTCCATTGAGCAACAAAATCAGCAATGGATTCATCCTTGAATTGGCAGATAGAATAGAGGTCTGTGATTGAGACCTTCTTGGTAATGTTGATAGAGAAATGGTCAAGGAAGAGCTGGGCCAGCTGAGTGAACATGAAGAGGGAATGGCTGGCAAGGGACCTGTACCAGTCAATTGCAACACCTGAGAGAGACATAGGAAACATGCATAAAAGTAATGCATCATCGTGGGTGATAAGGTAACAGGCATGTCTGAATGCCCGTAAATGTTATTGTGGGTCTTCCTTGCTTTGAAAATAGAAAAACTTAGGAAGTTCCCACTGGCTGGGATATGGTCAGATCAGGACAGAAGGATGGATGGGCTCATTGCAAATTTGTTCGTATGACAAAGTATTACGTGAAACGGAGGTCTCTAGGCTGGACATCTTGTCCATCAGCATTTTGATGATATCTACTAACAGATTGGTGGGTGGAGCACCTCCTAGACTATAAGGTGCTTGAATGAGGCTAGAAGAGGCATATGACGTAGTCGGTTGTACCAGTAAGGGCGCAACGTATGGATGACTAGTTGTAGGGATAGAAGAGGAGACTAAGGATGGTTGGGTAGAAGGCATGGCTAGGTTCGATGTTGTGATGGGAGGTTGGTTAGTGGTAACATGGGCCAATGGATAGGTAGCCACCCTAGTGTTGATAGGAGTAAGGGTAGGCAGAATAGAGATGACCAGATTCTGAAAGGGGGTAGAAAGTGGTTGAGTGGGCTGAGGTTGATAGGGGGCCGAAACCTCGGTGGAAGTGGGCCCCATGATAGAGGGAGAGGCCACACTTGGATGGTTGATCAAATTCTAGTCGTTGGTCGAGGTAATAGCCTGGGTGTCTAAAGGTTGAACTATGGACGCTGTTGATACGACCACAGTCTCAAGAAGAGAGGTCAGCATTCCATAGATTGTATTGCCTAAGGGGTCTCGCATTCGGCTATTCGCGAGATAGTGCCATAAAGATTTGACGTTGAGGTCCAAGAATCATGCAAAATCTTGGTCCCCTTCTGGGACGATAGGCATCTAGGTCAGGGATGGTCTAGTAGGAGTTCTTTTAGTCTCCGAGTGGAACTCCATTATAGGACTAGTTATGGACGGGGTAGACGGAAGCGGGTGATGCCTCACATGATCGACTAGACCCTTGGCTTGACTATGAGTCAGAACCATTCAAGGCAAGAAAGAACGTCCTCACAAGCTCAAATAAGCAGATAAGAACTAAAAAGATGAAGAACACAAGCAGATCCTAAAACCCTAAGAGTAAATTTTTAGGATTATAGTGACTTATGCCTTAAAATGTGTGTAGAGGAAGATTGGCTTTTGAGTCAGGTCCTAGAAGAAGTAGTCTATAGATGGTTTTGGGTCAGTTATGGTGCTCAAGAAGTCTGTGTTAGGTTTTATACAAGGCCTGGTGCTAAAGAGCAAGCTCCCCTCACTTCACGAGTCTAGTGATAAACTGGGCCCGCTTAGCCAAAATATACTTCCCCTATAGTTTAGACTCTGCCAGAGAATAGAGTTGGCTTTCTCTTTGGTGATGAAATCCAAGTAAGATCACTAGAACAGGTAAGGTATCCGCTGGGGGATGAAATCCCAGTCGGGCCTTGTCTCAGGTAAGTTAAAATGTTTGTTTTGTGCAAGTGGTTTGGTCGTGTAACATCAAGTGATCTAGATTAATTCAATATGCATTTTGTTAATTACTAAATGTGGTTTAAGAAATGCAAGCACAAGCAGAAATGAAAATGCAACGTGTTTTAAGTCCAAGTCGAAATGTTTGGTTCATATGAAGACGAATGGAGAAAGAGTCGAAGAATATGAGTTTTGACTAGTTTAGAAGTGCAAGAAAGAAAAGAAAAGTTCTTTTTATTCCTGCTTATGATGTCGTTTAGAAGAGACGAAAGAGGCGAAAAGGAAGGAACCTAATGCACCCTATAGGAACGAAAGAAAGAAAGAACCCAAGGAAGGCCCTAGGGTCCCATCGGGCATACCAAAATGTTTCTATGCTAAATCGCTTTCTACATTTAAAAGATAGAAATGAGAAACTAAGAAATGGTCTAGGGTTAGAAGATACCCGGATATAGTCGTGCGCAACAAAATCAAACGTTGGAAGGTACTCCTTTTTGGGTGTGGAGGAATGACACCTGCGAAGAAAAAGTGACTAAACATGAAAAATGTTAGACAAGGAGATGGTGGGCTGTCAAGCAAACGCTTGATCCCTGAAGTATGAAGACTTCCTTAAGGGATATCAACCCACTAATAAAAAACATAATATTTGACGAAAATAGAAATAGTGAAAGATAGAATGAAAGAAATAAAAGGATAGAAAACAAAATGTGTACCTGATATGCAGCAAACTGTTCTACACAGTCGTCGGTATCGGTCTCTGTGCCAACGTCGGTCAGGGAAGGAAGCTGACGTCAGTTAAAGTGCTAGCGTCGATCAGGGTAATGACTGGCGTTGGTCAGGGCAATAGTTTTAGACGGTCTGGTCAGGTCTGGACAAGGTCTTAGGATTTGTAGAAAGGTCTGATAGTTTTGGTCTGAGGGTTTGGGAAGCTGATTTAGGAGTCAGAGGGATTGGTTTAAGGGTTTGTATAGGGATCTGGGCAGAGTTACAGACTGAAAGAGGGTGGATAGAGGTGATATGGGTGGAAGTAAGGTCAGGGCTATAGTCTGAAAAGGTCTGGATAATGATATTAAATAAAAATAGTAACCAGAGAGCAGAATAAAAACATAGAGCAAAACTTACCTGTTATGTGCCGAAGATAAAAGTCGAAGACATGATTGGTGTTGTCACTGTGTTGCAAAAGTTTGGTGTAGCAGAATACCTATACTGGAGAGACAGAACGTGAGAGATCGATTGCAGATTGGTTGGATGCAAGAATTGATTGATCACAAGAGTTGGTTGATTGTTCCAATTGATTGATTGTTCGAATGAAGAGGTTGATTGATAAAAAGGATGGTTCGATAACCATTCGGGAAAATGATTGGAAACTGAATAATGAAGTACCAAATAATGAATAATGGATCCTGTATTCGGGTTGAGAATGCCGTGTTAAGGATGACTGATGCCAGCAGGACTGTCGATGTCGGCCGATTAAGTGACCGACGTCGGTGACGTCAATCAGGTAGTGATCGTCATCGGCAGATGTAGAATGGGGACAAAGGCTAGCTTTAGTTCTCTACTCATTTTTACATGCTGCCAGAGTTAAGGCTTGTGGAAAAATGGTCGACAGGGGTTAAATAGGTGTGGGAGAATAAAATGGGGGTTAAAGGGAGGATGACAAGGGTTAGACACAGTTACGATGTCTACAATACAATCCTGATATATGTTCATAGTTTTAAAATGATAATGTACACAATCCTTATACTTATATGTTCACAATTATAAATGTTAAATATACACAGTTCATATATAGTCTTACTATTTTAAATGTCAAAGGTACATAGTTTATATATATATATATATATATATATATATATATATATATTCTAAATGGGTATATACCAAGAATGATTATCAATAATGTTGAAAGATTATAAATAAAAATAAGAAGAAAAGTAAGTTACCTCAAGGTGAAAACCACAAGTTGAGATAAGATTTTAAAGTGAGAAATCAAACATATCATAGAAAAATTCAAGTGATCTTATTATAAATCTTGAAACTAAAATCTTCAATAAGTACAATATTGAATCAAGAGCATAAGACATAAAGAGAGAGAGCTAGAGATTATAGTGAGGAAAAGAGGAAAGGAATGGCTCTTTTATAGAGATAAAGGAGGAAAATGGGAGTTACATAAAACCCCATTATGACCTTGCAATCCCTCAAAGTATGTGCCTTTTGTGTCCTAATCCCTTACAAAGGTAGGGAAGACAGTGCCATGTAGGGAAGAGAGAGTTACATACAACCCTAAATCCATCAAGTGGATTACAATGGTGAGTGATACCTCTTAAATTTAGGAATAAAATGAATTTACAAATATAATAAATGAACACATAATTAATACTTAGGATAAGATTATAAACTTAAGAATAGCCCAAATTAAGGTTAATTCTCTAACATTACCCCTTAAGATTAAATTGGGGCTACAAATGTGGAGAAAACCTTTACAAAGAAAGAAGGGAGTTGAAATTACAATAATATCCCCTTTAATAGAAACTTCATTCTATTAAGCATGGGATATACTGAGAGGTGGGGGTGAATCAATATATCATATATCTTATAAAACTTTCCCTTTATCAAATTCCACTTAATCAAACATTCAAGATATGCAATAAAACTCAAACAATAAACATCACACAAGATAGAGAGAGACACCAGATATAATGTGGAAACCTAATGTGGGAAAAACCACAAGGAACAATCTCAAGTATATTCATGAGAAAAAACCCACAAGAGCACCATACCCCTTTGCAAAGTACCAACCCAAGTACAATTCATGAGCACCAACCCATAGGAGCTTCAAACCCCTTTGCTAAGCACCAATCCTACAACTATTTGTGAGCACCAACCCACAGGAACACCAACCCCTTTGCTGAGCACCAACCCAGGAATAATTCATGAGCACCAACCCAAGGAGCACCAACCCCTTTGTGTATACCACACACCTATCTCTCAATGTTGTTATCTCAACAAATGATAGTTCAATACAACATCTCTTTCCTCTCTCTCACCTTTTCTCTTCTAAGCTAGATATAACAAATACAAATCATATTCATCTCTCACAATTTCTCTTCTAAGCTAGATATTAGAATATCGAATCAACCTCTATATCTCATATTAAAAATGGCTTCTCAAGCCTTTATTTATAGCTTTCTAAATGACCTCTGGCCTTCCCCCTTTGTGACCCTTCAATCCTCATGGAAAATGGTGCCAATCTTGGATGACCCTTCATATTCAAGCCTTTGAAAAGTCATGTGGTGACCCTTCATGACCAAAAACATCCTTACCACTTTTGTCCTTATCTTTGGTGACTTTTCGTATTCCTCAAAGTGTCCCTTCATGAGAAATTGTGCCCTTACTCTTGTCTTCACTTGGTGACTCTTGGTATTCCCCAAGATGACTCGTCATGGGAAAATGCATCCCATCCTTCTTTTGTCTTTACCCCATGGCTCTTTGACTTCTCCATGGGCCCTTCTTTTGTCTCATATGCAACCAAAAATATATTTGTTAATATTAAATAAATATTAACTCATATTAGCCAAGATATATTTATTATAAACAACATTAAATGCAATGGGGCCTTTATCACCAATAATACTAGACCTTTGACATCAATGACAATATTTCCAACAATCTCCCCCTTTGTCATTGATGGTAACCTCAATCTTGAAACTACCACATCCTATCACCTACACATCCTATCATCTAAAAACATACAGTAACTCCCCCTTACTATAGCAACCTGTACCTATTCTTTGTACCTATTTTCTACACTTGTACTAGTACCTCTACCTATTATTCTCCCCCTTTGACATTAATAGGAAAGGGCCTACCTAGAGCTAACACTTAGATCCCCCTCACTTGATGTTGAACATCAATGGTAGGAAGTAATAGAAATTACTCCCAACTCCTCTCACTAATCTTTGAATGTATCCTTTGATCATGCCTTTGAGAAGATATCTGACAATACATATACATTGTTCCCTATCCTTTGAGCATCTGCAATCAACTCATTTGAATATTTTCTTCTAATCTCACAACCTTTTTCATGAAACTTTAATGTATATCCCTGATCATATATTTGACTAATACTCAATAGATTATGCTTAATACCTTTTTCATATAAAACATTCTTAGTCTTGGTTCTATCATAATCCAAACTCAAAGTACCTTTTTCAGCTATCCTAGCAGTGGTTTTATCTCTGAATCTCACTGTGCCACCATTGATCTACTTTACTCTTATCTCTTATCATATGCCTCAAACATCTGCTATCAACGAACCATGGCTAATCTTTATTTCTTACATGCAAAGCTGTTTGCACCAACATAGAATCTTTTGGTTGTTTCTTCTGCCATGAACATGTCTGAACCTTCTTCCTAATGAATGGAGCTTTGAAACTCTAATCCTTCTTCATTGAATCTGCATGAGTATCCTTTTCCTTCTTTATGAAACTATTATCTCTTTTTTAATATTCTAATTTCTTGTGACCATAATCATTTGAAACACTTTAAAACACTGCATATGCAAGAATCATAATACTGATGCAAAATTTTCTTTAAAAAATATATTCCCTCAAAAGATATACAAATTAATCTGCTAACTCACCTTCTTTTCATGCAACATATCCAAGACCCATTAGCATGCACCATGCTTCAATTTTCTTAAAAGTGTCTCCTTGAAGCCTATAAGAGACACCCCCACACAAAAGGGTCCTAGAAACAAATCTCAGGAGATTCCCACATCTCCTATGTTTCTTCCTTGATCTTCTCGTGTTTTTATTTTAGAATCTATTTAAGCTTGTCTAACATTTTTAACTTACTAACCTTATCACTTATGATGTTATTCATCTTCTCAACTTTTGCAACTATCTTATCTTGACAAAGCTCATGCTCAAATGTATCAAGAGATTATACACAATCCTTCCTTTTCAATTCATTATCTACTATAGCAAGTAATTCATTTTTGCTCTTCAACTCAACCTGATCAACCTTTACTATTTTAGGTCTCCAAACCTAAATTTGTCTTTTTTCATATTTTCTAGGGTCTCTATATCCTTTGACATACCTTGAATATCTCTTTACTTTATTTTGACATAATCTAGCAATATGGCCAACCTCATGACAACAAAAGCACACAATATTTCTCATACCTTTTTCTTGAATGTGACTAAGATCTCCCTTTGACTTATTACTTCTCCTCATATAATCTCTTGCCCTATGACCAACATGATGACAAACAAAACAATGGCCATGAAAAGAATCTGAAAACTTGAAAGCATTGGGCTACCTAATTGGCTTCTTTGATTTGCCTGCAAAACTTGCATCCTTCTTTCCTTAGACCAATATTTCATGATCTTTCTCAAACTTGATTATAAGCTTCTCATGATTATCCTTTAAATAACCTAACTCATGTTTCAAATGATTACTCTCTTCTTCTTTTAATGTTAAAATTGAATTTGCAACCTCTAACTGATTCTTAAGATCTTGAATAAATATCTTATTTTCTTTTACTTCTATAGCCAACTTAGAATCCAAGATACACACCTTTTCCTTAAGAGCCTCAACCACAGATTTCAACTTTTGATTCTCCTTATTTAGTTGCTTGGCCATCTTATGCTTTTCTTTGATCTACCTTCAAGCTGTTAAACCCTTTTTGAAGGAACCTACTCTGATACCAATTATTATGCATGGGATATACTGAGAGGGGGGGTGAATCAGTATATCATATATCTTATTAAACTTTCCCTTTATCAAATTCCACTTAATCAAACATTCAAGATATGAAATAAAACTCAAACAATAAACATCACACAAGATAGAGAGAGACACCAGATATAATGTGGAAACCCAATGTGGGAAAAACCACAGAGAACAATATCAAGTATATTCATGAGAAATAACCCACACAAGCACCATACCCCTTTGCCGAGTACCAACCCAGCTACAATTCGTGAGCACCAACCCACAGGAGCTTCAGACCCCTTTGCCGAGCACTAACACAACAACTATTCATGAGCACCAACCCATAAGAGCACCAACCCCTTTGTCGAGCACCAACTCAGCAATAATTTGTGAGCACCAACCCACAGGAGCACCAACCCCTTTGTGTATACCACACACCTATCTCTCAATGTTACTATCTCAACAAATGATAGATTAATACATCTCTTTCATCTCTCTCACCTTTGCTCTTCTAAGCTAGATATAACAAATACAAATTATATCCATCTCTCACAACTGCTCTTCTAAGCTAGATATTACAATATCAAATCAACCTCTATATCTCATATTACAAATGGCTTCTCAAGCCTTTATTTATATCTTTCCAAATGACCTTTGGCCTTCCCCCTTTGTGACCCTTCAATCCTCATGGAAAATGGTTCCAACTCCTCCAATGGCCTTCTCCATGTCTGCATCAGTGAAGCTTTTAGCTCCACAACCTAACACCTTCATATTCAAGCCTTTGAAAAGTCATGTGGTGACCCTTCATGACCAAAAATGTCCTTCCCACTTTTGTCCTTATCTTTGGTGACTTTTCATATTACTCAAAGTGTCCCTTCATGAGAAATTGCGTCCTTACTCTTTTGTCTTCACTTGGTGACTCTTAGTATTCCCAAAGATGAATCTTCATGGGAAAATGCATCCCATCCTTTTTTTTCCTTTACCCCATGGCTCTTTGAATTCTCCATGGGACCTTCTTTTGTCTAATATGCAACCAAAAATATATTGATTAATATTAAATAAATATTAACTCATATTAGCCAAGATATATTTATTACAAACAACATTAAATGCAATGGGGCCTTTATCACCAATAATACTAGACCTTTGACATCAATGAAAATATTTCCAACACATTCAAGAGGAATTATAAAAGATTTTGAGATAAGAAAGAATAAAAGATGCCACCAAAAGTCATAAGGAAGAAAGTGTGATCACCAAGAATATCCAAAAATCCTCTTCAAACAAGGTGGTCAATCTACCATGGAACAAAGACCAACCAAAAGGAGTAATGATACACAAACCTATAAAACAAGTATGCTAACACTAACATTTCAAGTTAAGTATTTAATATACCAAAAAATATAATCTACATACATAAAATAGTAAAAATAGATATAAAAGTAAATTTGAGCCAAGATAAATTTGATCATAAAGTGCATTAACCTAAATGAAAAGAAGTTAGTCACAAAATCTCTAAATAAAGAATATATCCTTTGAAAAACAAAGCAAAGAATGCATACAAGATTGATTTTAGTCAAAATGAAGATAAAATAGATGTGTCACTTACAAAAGATATTTTGCATGAAGCATTAATAAAATTATCACAAAAAGACATATCAAAGTCTCTACAAGATTCATCAGTTTTAAAAATTCAAATAGTTTTACCCTTACAGGTAGAATATTTAGCCATTTTCCAATAATTTAATATATCATGTATGGATTAACCATAATATTTACATTTGTGCAATTTATAATAGTGAAATATAAGATGCCTGTGTTTTCTACAATGTGCATAAGATTTAACATTTTTAATCAAATCATGAGCATTAGAGTAGTATAGTAAAAAAAAGTTGAATTATAATTCCTTCGATGATGAGGACAATAAGATTTTTATTTTTCATTAGAAGCATGTGAATCAATAGAATTAACATAACCAAAACCTTTAGAATTTGCATTACATTCATGTAAAAAAGGTTCAATTTGCACTTACCAAGGCCACTACTGGAATAACCTGTTAAGGTGTGGAACTAAAAGCTTCAACTATTTGCAGACACAAGAGAGGATCCTGAAGAACCAGAGGAACCGGCATTGGCAGTATGACCGACGTCAGTCACATACAGTGGAGAAGGAAACCGGCGATGGCAGAGAGTCGGCCGACGTCGGCAGCACCAGACAAGCAGGGACCGGCGTCAGTTGCCTGTGCGGTCCAGAACTGTTCGTTGCACGAACAGTTAGTTAGTTGAATCAAGTGTTTGCATGCTAAGGGGCTAATTTAAGTCGCGGGCTGTGTGTCTAATTTTAGTAGTTAGACTTCTATTTTTGTAAGCATGGGATCTTATTTAAAGACCCATAAGGCATGTATTGTAAATGAATTCTAAGGCAAGAAAAGGCATTGAAGCTAGCAAGGTCATGGAGATCTACAGGTGTAAGGTCAAGGAGATCAGTTGAAGCATTCAAGGAGGGATAGTAACTCAGACTTTAGAGTTGTTATGTTGAGCAAGAGAGAGAGGGAAGAAGGTCTTGAGGTGTGGCAAGCCTTTGAGGTGGAGGAAGAAGTGGCATCTTCCTTATTGTATTTTCTTCTATTAATTTCTAATACAAGAGTGTGTATTGTCTCTCAAATTCTTTGCTGTCTCAAGTTTCTAGCTACTTTATCATTCTAGTATAATTTTATGTTTAATTGCATATAAGAAAGTAATCAATTGTGCTCTAATTGGTAGAGCTACAGATCCCCTGACAAGTGGTATCAGAGCTATGGTTTGTAGGAAGCAGGGTATTGTTTTTGATTCCAGGTCATTCACAGGGTTTTCTGATTGAGTGGGACTTCAGCAATGGCAGGAGAAAGTAAGCTATGAATGGAGAAGTTTAACAGTAAGAATTATCAACACTGGAGGATGCAGATTGAGGACTATCTGTATCAGAAGGATTTATACTTACCATTCGGTGGGGTTGCATGCAAGCCCACAGATATGAAGGATGAAGAATGGAACGTTCTTGATCAGAAGGCTCTCGGTTCCATAAGGTTGAGCCTTGCATCATCTGTGATTTCTAGCTTATCACAGTGTAAGACAATGGAAGAGTTGATAAAGTCCTTGGCAAATCTATATGAAAAGCCCTCGGCTTCTAATAAGGTATATCTTATGAAGCAGCTATTTACTTTGCAAATGCAAGAAGGTGGATTGGTACATACTCATCTCAGTGATTTCCATGGTTTGGTAAACCAACTAGCTTCAGTCAATATTGTTTTTGATGATGATGTAAAGGCTCTCTTGATTTTATGTTCTTTGCTTGAAAGTTGGGACAGTATGGTTATGGCAGTAAGTAACTCTGCATCTACTTCTAAAATCTTAAAAGTTGATGATGTTGTGAGTGTGATCTTAAATGAAGAAATATGCAGGAGAAGCACAGGTGAATCATCAGGGAATGCTCTAAGTGCAGAAAGTAGGGAAAGGCAAAGGGAGAAGGTTGAGCAAGGGAAATCAAGGTCAGGAAGGAGATCCGAGTCCAAAGGTATTACCTGCTAGTTTTGTGGAAAGAAAGGACATACAAAGAAGGAGTGTTGGTTGAGAGATAAAAAGAATCAACATGCAGGTATGGGAGAAGCAAAGGATGCAAATATTGTGATGCAGGATGCTCTCATACTTTCTTTGAATAGTTAGGTAGGATCATGGATTTTAGATTCTTGTTCATCTTTCCATGCATCCCCAAACAGAGATTTGTTCTATGAGTATGAACAGGGAGACTTTAGAGTTCTTTATTTAGGGGATGGTATGCCTTGTCAGATAGTTGGCAAAGGGAAAGTGTAGCTGAGATTACAGATTGACAACACCTGGGTGTTGAAAGAGGTCATGCATGTTCTGATTTTGAAGCAGAGTCTGATTTCTGTAGGAAGGTTGGGAGATGAGGGATGCACAATAACCCTCACAGCAGATTCTTAGAAGGTTACCAAGGGAGCACTTGTTCTATCAAGAGGTAAGAAATTAGATACTCTTTATATATTTACTTGTATTACTGATTCCACTTCTGGTGTAGATTCAAAGATGTGGCCTAATAGGCTTGGTCACAAGAATAGGAAGGGAATGAAAGTTCTTGATTCAAAAGGTATGTGTTCAAATTTGGAAAGCACAAATACAGTTCATTGTAGAAAGAGGAAATTTGATTCTTTTGATAGGAACAAAGAAGCCTTGGTGTTTATGGAGGAGATGAAGGATAGAGATCAGTCACAGGGGCTGAATAAATCTGAGCAGGGCAGCATGGACAGAGGTTTGATCTAAGAAGAGCTCGCGGATGAAAATTTCATCACTTACAGGAACACAGACACCGATGTCGGTAGCTTGGCACCGACGTCAGTCATCCAGATACTGACATCGGTCATGTGCAGACCAACAGAGTCGATAGGTTAGATAGGAGAAGTCCGACGTCAGTCATAAGGACCGATGTTGGTAGGAGGGACACCAACGTCAGCCAGGGAAATGACGTCGATAGTCAGGATCAGTGCAGGGAACCGACATCGGTCGGGAGCAGACTGGGAGATGGCCTAAATCAGTCACTGGAATGGATAGTGGGTGAATTATTAAGTCTCAAACACCCATGTGGAGGTCAGGAAAGGTATGTGAACCTCATATTCGTTGTTCACCTTCTTTATATTGCTTACTGATAGTCACAAACTAGGAAGATGGAAGAAGCAATGCAGGTAGAATCCAGAAACAGTGGGAGCTTGGCATGGATGAGGAGTGTGAGTCCTTGGAGAACCAAATAGGTATTTGTTGGTAGTGTTGTCAGCTGGAAGAAAGCATTGGATAGAGGGATGGATTCCCATTCTAGAGAAGAGAGTGGATGGATACATGAGACAAAAGGCTATGGTATATGGTCTTGATTATGCTACAGAACAATGGAGGTTTGACCATTGTATTTTATCTTTACCAGGTTGGATAATATTAGCTACATTATCTTGTTACTGTATTGTGTTACTTGTTACAGGGTTTCATATACAGGGAGTTTTTTGAGCTAAGGGTAGAGTTGGTTTAGAAGTATGTCATGGAGAATTTGGGAGCAGCAAAATTTTTGTGCCAAAAGATACAGGTATTACATCACAGGTTTGCGTGGTGGTTGGTCTTCAAGAGTGACATTGAAGAGGGATACAAAGCCTAAGGAACAAAATAGATGGTGTATAAGTACAGGTACAAGTTGCAGTTGTTTATCTCCAAGTGGGAGATTGTTAAGGTGTGAAGCCAAAAGCTTCAACTATTTGTAGACACAAGAGAGGATCTTGAAGAACCAGAGGAACCAGCATCGGCAGTATGACCGATGTCGGTCACAGACAGTGGAGAAGGAAACCAGCGATGACAGAGAGTCGGCCGATGTCGATAGCACCAGACAAGTAGGGACCGGCGTCGGTCACCTGTGTGGTCCAGAACTGTTCGTTGCACGAACAGTTAGTTAGTTGAACCGAGTTTTTACATGCTAAAGGGCTAATTTAAGTCGCGGGCTATGTGTCTAATTTTAATAGTTAGACTTCTATTTTTGTAAGCATGGGATCTTATTTAAAGACCCATAAGGCATGTATTGTAAATGAATTCTAAGGCAAGAAAAGGCATTGAAGCTAACAAGGTCAAGGAGATCTACAGGTGTAAGGTCAAGGAGATCAGCTGAACCATTTAAGGAGGGATAGCAACTCAGGCTTTAGAGTTGTTGTGTTGAGCAAGAGAGAGAGGGAAGAAGGTCTTGAGGTGTGGCAAGCCTTTGAGGTGGAGGAAGAAGTGGCATCTTCCTTATTGTATTTTTTTCTATTAATTTCTAATACAAGAGTGTGTATTGTCTCTCAAATTCTTTGTTGTCTCAAGTTTCTAGCTACTTTATCATTCTAGTATAATTCTGTGTTTAATTGCATATAAGAAAGTAATCAATTGTGCTCTAATTGGTAGAGCTACAAATCCCTTGACAAGTGGTATCAGAGCTACGGTTTGCAGGAAGCAGGGTATTGTTTTTGATTACAGGTCCTTCACACAGTTTTCTGATTGAGTGGGAGTTCAGCAATGGCAGGAGAAAGTAAGCTACGAATGGAGAAGTTTAACAGCAAGAATTATCAACACTAGAGGATGCAGATTGAGGACTATTTGTATCATAAGGATTTGTACTTATCGTTGGGTGGGGTTGCATGCAAGCCCACATATATGAAGGATGAAGAATGGAATGTTCTTGATCGAAAGGCTCTCGGTTACATAAGGTTGAGCCTTGCATCATCTATGATTTCTAGCTTATCACAGTGTAAGACAACAGAAGAGTTGATAAAGTCCTTGGCGAATCTATACGAAAAGCCCTCGGCTTCTAATAAGGTATATCTTATGAAGCAGCTATTTACTTTGCAAATGCAGGAAGGTGGATCGGTACATACTCATCTCAGTGATTTCCATGGTTTGGTAAACCAACTAGCTTCAGTTAATATTGTTTTTGATGATGAGGTAAAGGCTCTCTTGATTTTATGTTCTTTGCCTGAAAGTTGGGATGGTATGGTTATGGCAGTAAGTAACTCTGCATCTGCTTATAAAATCTTAAAAGTTGATGATGTTGTGAGTGTGATCTTGAATGAAGAAATACGCAGGAGAAGCATAGGTGAATCATCAGGGAATGCTCTAAGTGTAGAAAGTAGGGAAAGGCAAAGGGAGAAGGTTGAGCAAGGGAAATCAAGGTCGGGAAGGAGATCCGAGTCCAAAGGTATTACCTACTGGTTTTATGGAAATAAAGGACATACAAAGAAGGAGTGTTGGTTGAGAGATAAAGAAAATCAACATGCAGGTATGGGAGAAGCAAAGGATGCAAATATTGTGATGCAGGATGCTCTCATACTTTCTTCAAATAGTCAGGTAGGATCATGGATTTTAGATTCTAGTTCATCTTTCCATGCATCCCCAAACAGAGATTTGTTCTATGAGTATGAACAGGGAGACTTTGGAGTTCTTTATTTAGGGGATGGTACGCCTTGTCAGATAGTTGGCAAAGGGAAAGTGCAGCTGAGATTGCAGATTGACAACACGTGGGTGTTGAAAGAGGTCATGCATGTTATGATTCTGAAGCATAGTCTAATTTTTGTAGGAAGGTTGGGAGATGAGGGATGCACAATAACCCTCATAGCAGATTCTTGGAAGGTTACCAAGGGAGCACTTGTTCTAGCAAGAGATAATAAAGTAGATACTCTTTATATATCTACTTGTATTACTGATTCCACTTCTGGTGTAGATTCAAAGATGTGGCCTAATAGGCTTGGTCACAAGAATAGGAAGGGAATGGAAGTTCTTGATTCAAAACGTATGTGTTTAAATTTGGAAAGCACAGATACAGTTCATTGCAGAAAGAGGAAATTTGATGCTTTTGACAGGAACAAAGAAGCCTTGGTGTTTATGGAGGAGATGAAGGACAAAGATCAGTCACAGGGGCTGAATAAATCTGAGCAGGGCAGCATGGATAGAGGTTTGATCCAAGAAGAACTTGCGGATGAAAATTTCATCACTTACAGGAACACATAGACACCAATGTCGGTAGCTTGGCACCGACGTCAGTCATCCAGATACCGACATCAGTCATGTGCAGACCAGCAGAGTCGGTAGGTTAGACAGGAGAAGTCCGACGTCAATCATAAGGACCGACGTCGGTAGGAGGGACACCAATGTCGGCCAGGGAAACGATGTCGGTAGTCAGGATTAGTGCAGGGAAACGACATCAGTCGAGAGCAGACTGGGAGATGGCCTAGATCAGTCACTGGAATGGATAGTGGGTGAATTATTAAGTCTCAAACACCCATGTGGAGGTCAGGAAAGGTATGTGAACCTCATATTCGTTGTTCACCTTCTTTATATTGCTTACTGATAGTCACGAACTAGGAAGATGGAAGAAGCAATGCAGGTAGAATCCAGAAACAGTGGGAGCTTGGCATGGATGAGGAGTGTGAGTCCTTGGAGAACCAAATAGGTATTTGTTGGTAGTGTTGTCAGCTGGAAGAAAGCATTGGATAGAGGGATGGATTCCCATTCTAGAGAAGAGAGTGGATGGATACATGAGACAGAAGGCTATGGTATATGGTCTTGATTATGCTGCAGAACAATGGAGGTTTGACCATTGTATTTTATCTTTACCAGGTTGGATAATATTAGCTACATTATCCTATTACTGTATTGCGTTACTTGTTGTAGGGTTTCATATACAGGGATTTTTCTGAGCTAAGGGTAGAGTTGGTTTAGAAGTATGTCATGGAGAATTTGGGAGCAACAAAATTCTTGTGGCATAAGATACAGGTATTACATCATAGGTTTGTGTGGTGGTTGGTCTTCAAGAGTGACATTGAAGAGGGATATAGAGCCTAAGGAACAAAATAGATGGTGTACAGGTACAAGTACAAGTTACAGCTATTTATCTCCAAGTGGGAGATTGTTAAGGTGTGGAGCTAAAAGCTTCAACTATTTGCAGACACAAGAGAGGATCCTGAAGAACCAGAGGAACCGACGTCGGCAGTATGACCGACATCGGTCACAGACAGTGGAGACAGAAACCGGCGACGGTAGAGAGTCGGCCGACGTCGGTAGCACCAGACAAGCAGGGACCGGCGTCGGTCACCTGTGCGGTCCAGAACTGTTCGTTGCACGAACAGTTAGTTAGTTGAACCGAGTGTTTGCATGCTAAGGGGCTAATTTAAGTCGCGGGCTATGTGTCTAATTTTGTTAGTTAGACTTCTATTTTTGTAAGCATGGGATCTTATTTAAAGACCCATAAGGCATGTATTGTAAATGAATTCTAAGGCAAGAAAAGGCATTGAAGCTAGCAAGGTCAAGGAGATCTACAGGTTTAAGGTCAAGGAGATCAGCTGAAGCATTCAAGGAGGGATAGCAACTCAGGCTTTAGAGTTGTTGTGTTGAGCAAGAGAGAGAGGGAAGAAGGTCTTGAGGTGTGGCAAGCCTTTGAGGTGGAGGAAGAAGTGGCATCTTCCTTATTGTATTTTCTTCTATTAATTTCTAATACAAGAGTGTGTATTGTCTCTCAAATTCTTTGTTGTCTCATGTTTCTAGGTACTTTATCATTCTGGTATAATTCCGTGTTTAATTGCATATAAGAAAGTAATCAATTGTGCTCTAATTGGTAGAGCTACAGATCCCCTGACATAACCCATAGATTGCATAATTTTTAAGCCAAGTTTAGAAACATCATTTTGTAGAGTAAGACACTCTTTATAAGGAAAAGAATAAATATTGCATGTTTTCACATTTTCAAAGTAGGCAAGTTTGGTAGTTAGAGAATCAACCAAGTTTTGCATTGCACTTATCTTTTCGTTGTGTGAATTTTGGAAAGTAAGAATGGTTTTAACTTGACATTCAAGTTCACATTTCAGGGAAATAATTTCTTTTTTGTTTACCAAATTTTATTCTTAAGATCAATAATTTATGCATTATTGATCTTCTAAAGCCACATCATAACCACTAAGCAAGTTGCAAGAAACAAGATATAAAAGATAATAGTCTAAAAAGAGCTTGTGATCAAATTTGCTTGCAAAAAAATAACTTATAAATTTAGTGATATTATAAAAGATTTACCACAAAGTGGTAGACCAATTACTCAAAAGAAATTAATGAAATAATTACCTTAATTCTTTTAAAAAAAATTAAGAATTATCCATAATTTAAAAAAGTTTTGATATTAAAATGCTTTTTGCTTTAAAAAATGAATTAATCAATTTTTTTTTTGAATTTTGAAAAAAATTATGTAGCTTGAAAGAACTTATCATTAACGCATGAAAAATATTTCCTTTAATATAAGAAAAAATATATATGTTGAAAACTTTGAACGATGTGAGAAAGAAATTTTGTCTTGTGAAATTTGAATATGCATAAGACAAAAGACCTTGTATTTTTAAATTTTGAAATGGATTATTTAAAGGGAAGTAGAGTTTAAATATCCATTAATAAAGTAAACAAATTCCCCAACTAGGTATTTGAATATCAAGAGTGAATAAAGGACAATTGTCATGTAGTTTTAGATTTCAAAAGATACATTATATTAGATTTAAGTTAAAATGTTTCAATAGTAGAATGCCTAGGTAGAGAAAGAACTGTTCCAAATATATTTAAAGTAAAAAAATAGTGAAACTTAATTAAAAATGTATACCTTTTACATATATAATTTTAAGGAAAAAACTTTTGCTTGAGATTGAAAAAACAATGTAAAATCAATTAGCTATGCTTACAAGGTTAAAGTGAAATTACGTTTTGAATTGAAATTGAAGGCAACAAAAGGAGAGGTCTCATACTTTTTAGCCTTCTAACTTCATGTTGCAAGTTTTTTGGGGTTGAGTAAACTATTCTTTTTTTTTTAATGAACCATGAAAGGATTTATACCAAGAAAAATTATCAATAACATTAAAAGAAGATAAATAAAAATAAGAAGGAAACTAAGTTAGCTAAAGGTACAAACCACAAGTTGAGACAATATTTTAAAGTGGGAAATTGAATGTATCAGACAAAAACTCATGTGATCTTATTAGAAGGATTACAACCAAAATATTCAACAATAAGTACAAGATTGAATAAAGAGAACAAGATAAGAAGAGAGAGAGAGATAGATATTATAGTGTCGAAAAGAGGAGAGGAACTAAGGCCACTCAAAGTAGTGAAAAACTGAACTACACTAAAAAAAGTACCAAACAAAAACATGTCAAGCATTAGCTTGGTAACTATAGTTATAAACAAAAAATACTACACAAAAATGTAGAGATGAATATGAAAATAAATTAAAAAAGGTCACTGTCAGAAATAAAAAACAAAAAAAATGATGGCACATACCATAGAGAATAACCAACTACACACATAGCCAATAAAGGTTACAAAAGGTGCTAAAAGTTTTTTTATAAGGAACAGGAAATGCTCAAGGCTATTAAAGTCTAGTGCCAAGATTAGAAGATATGTAGAAAAAGATAATAAAAATATTATAATACTAAAAAATAACCAAAATATGAACCAACTAATATTATCAGTATTAAATTTTGAAGTATTAAAAACTTGCATTTAAAAAACATGTTTTTGCAAAAAGCATAGTTATGGTTTTGAGGATTTTTCTCAAACCATGATCTATATTTTTGTGAAATTTTGAAAGATTGATCTTGAATATAAAGAAAATAAACCCATTAAATTTTAGAGCATAATAGTTTGTAAATAAAAATATATAGTCACTTAAATATGATGAATTTGAAAAAAAATAGTTTATTCAACACCAAAAAACTTGCAACATGAAGTTAAAAGGCTAAAAAGTATGAGATTTAACCAAGAGAGGCCTTTAAAACACTCATGAATCAACATTAAAAGACCAATGGATCTACTACCATGAAAATATTTATGCTAATAATTATTATCAATAAAGTTGAAAAAGTAGAAATAAAAACAAGAAGGAAACTAAGTTACCTCAAGGTGTAAACCACAAGTTGAGACAAGATTTTAAAGTGAGAAATCAAATGTATCAGATAAAAACCCAAGTGATCTTATTAGAAGGCTTTCAACCAAAATCCCCAAAAATTATAACATTGAATCGAGATCATAAGATAAAAAGAGAGTGAACTAGAGATTCTAGTGAGAAAAAGAGGAGAGGAAGGGATCTTTTATAGAGCTAGAGAAGTAAAATAGGAGTTACATAGAACCCCATTATGACCTTACAATCCCTTTAAGTGTGTACCACTTTTATCCTAATCTCTTACAAATAAAAGGGATATAGTTCCATATAGGTAATGGATATTTACTTGCAAGTAACTCTAAATCCAACAAGTGGATTACAAAGGTGAGTGACACCTCATAAAGGTATGAATAAAATGCATTTACAAATATAATAAATGAACACATAATTAAGACTTAGGATAAGATTATAAACATAAGAAGAACCCAAATTAAATTCAATTCTCCAACATATTCTCACTCTTTTGAATGATAAAATGACAGTTCATAAATATACACACACTCACACACAAACACACATGTACACACACACACACACACACACACACACACACACACACACACACACACACACACACACACACACACACACACACACACACACACACACACACACACACACACACACACACAGAGAGAGAGAGAGAGAGAGAGAGAGAGAGAGAGAGAGAGAGAGAGAGAGAGAGAGAGAGAGAGAGAGAGAGAGAGAGAGTTAAGTAAAACTAAGGTACATAGTCCTTTTTATAAGTATATCAAACTCTAAATGAACTTCAAAATAAGTAATACACAAAATTTTAAATCAATCTCTTTATTCATCAAACTAATTAAGACTTCATTTTTATACCCTCAATAATTCAAAATATACACATAGTCCTATGTATTAGATATATATTCTCAACATTTTGATATATGTATCTAAGTGTGTGTGTGTGTGTATAAATAATACAAGTTTTTAAACAAAATTAGTCATCATATATATTAAAACTATCTTCCAAGTCATATAGTTCTTAACCTAGGACCTTTGGCCATCACAAACAAATAAATCCATTTAACAATTTCAAATATACACATGGACAAAAAAAAATTCACTCCATAAGGATTTAGGGGATATAGGTTTAGTTATGTGGATCGCTGAGCCATCCATAGGGCTAAACTTGTATCATTTATATCATTTTAAATATTTATCAAAACCCTAAAAGACACAATTCTTCTAAGTTAAATAATAATAAAATAACATTACCAACCTTATAATGACTTTCAAGTTAATACTTTTCAAACTAAAATGAATCTTTTTTCCTTCTCTTTGATCCCTCTTCTTCTCTTCTCCCTTCCTTCCATGTCCTTCTCCCTATCTCCTCTTATCCTATTTTTTCCATCTAAATCTCTCATATAGGCAATCAATGCAACTGTTGGCATAAATCTCATATTTTCTCCTTAATTACATCATGAAAAAGATCCATTAGCCACAAATCTCTATGCTTATCGAGGTTAACCCTAGTTTGACACAATCAAGAAAACCTAAAATTCTTGAAATTTACAAATATTTTAATCATTATTTTAATGCTTTAATTTCAGCATGTCACTTTTGACTTACAAGCCCAAATATCAACTTCACAAAAGTACATTATAAATATAATTACCAATGACAACTAACACTTTGAAAATCACCATAGTCAAGGCATTCAAATATTGACTAGGTTTAGTTCATACGATAGCTTTTGCTAGTAATAAAATCTTGGTAATAACTTAGTAAACATAATCAATATCATGAATTTAATGACAATATGACTAATGTAATTCAATGTTATTTTTTAACTAAAATATAAATCAAATAGCTACTATACCAAAACATAATGGTATTATAACAACATAGTAATTATTATTACTACTTTATATATACTATCTAATGTATTTAGTTATCTTTTATATATTAAGGTGTAAAGCCAAATAATGATATTTCTTGAATATCATAATAATAACTAGCTAGTGTTCTAAAACATTACAAAGATGTTATGGTTAGTCTATAGATAGTAGTAGATAGATATTATTCACGTAGATTTGATTTCTCATAAAGAATTAATAATCATGAATACAATATCGTGACATAATCATACAAAAACATTACACATTCAATCTACATATAATATCCATAATGCAACTACATAATATTAACTTCACATAAGCATTAAACTGAACTAAATCACAACTAGCATACATAATTAATTATCTAAATGCAGATAACATCAAATACATACTAAAGCTAATAATTCAAACAATGCATATTATGAGTGTTATCTATCATGGTATGTGCATTGGTTCTATTTGTTCCTTTTTCATCCCCCAACACCTCCATCTATGTTATCCTCTCTAATGATGTTCTCCCTCTGTCATGCTCTGAGGGATGAATCTCTCCTACATCCAATTCATGACAAAAAGTTAGTTGGCCTATAACATAATGGTATGTATATCATAAAATAGTTTTTTAATAGCTAATCAACATGATCATAATATAAATAGTATACAATACAGATAGCTCATAGTAATGAAATCATGAAATCAAGGAAACATACAACTTTTCCATGACAACATATGACTTATAACTTAGTTAAGTAGTAATAAAGCAATTTACCAACCCTAATAATCCATGGATAATTAGGTAAATTATCTTAGTGAGAAATGGGTATGTGACATCCTTCCCCCCTAAATTTGTTCATCACCCTGATGAAACTTACTCAGGCACTAGTTCTTAATTGAAAACATAATTTAGCAGGAAAACAAAATAGTATGAATAATCAAATCAATTAAAAAATGTGGAAATAGCCTATAGAGCTCATCATAGTCCTCTAAAGTAGCACTATCCTTAGAGTATTGGTCCCTTAAGACTTTAAGCTGTAAAGCATTCTAATACAATGCATTTAAAGGATCAACTATATAGTTTTAAAGATAAGACACATGGAAAACATTACATAATAGAGTTAAGGTTGGTGGAAATTCAAGCCTATAAACTATAGGATTGACCACTTCTAATACATTGAAGGGTCTCATATATTTTAGTGAAAGTTTCACTGACTTCTTGAATTTAATTGAGATCTTTTGTGGCTTAACCTACAAGATTATTTTATCACTAACTAAAAATTGCCTAACTATACTCTTCATATCAATATAACTATTTTGTCTATCATTTTCCTTATCCAAAATATATCTAATTGATTTGACTTGATCTTCCATTTTTAAAATCATCTTAGGCCCAAAGACTACCTTATCTTCAACCTATCCCAATTGATTGGTGTCCTATACCTTCTTCCATACAAAAATTCAAATAATATCATCCTCAACACAAATTGGTATGATTTATTGTAAGAAAAATCAACCAATGGAATATATGTTTCCTACTTGTATTGATGATCCATGTAATACATACAAAAGAGATCCTCTAACACTTGATTAACTCATTTAGTTTGACCATCAGTCTATGGGTGATATACAGTGTTGAAGTTTAATTATGTACTCAAAGATGAATTTAGAGTTAACCAAAACCTAGAAGTTATTCTTAGATCATGATTTGAAATGATCTTCTTTGAAAATCCATTAAAATGATACATTTCATTCATAAATCTCTTCATGGGAGTATGTGCATCATCTATCAAATTTCTTGGTATAAAATGATTTTCTTTGGTTAGTTTGTCAACTACAACTAAGATCATGTCATGCCTATTCTATGACAATGGTAAATTTTGGATAAAGTCCATATTGATCACCTACCACTTCCATTATAGTATGTCATGTGGATACACCAATCTATCTAGATGTACATGTTCAAATCTTACATGCTGACATTTTAAACAACATGACCAAAGGTTTGCTACATTTTTCTTGATTTTGTTCCATAAATATAGCGGTCTAAGTTCTACCATGAGTGTGGTTACTCTAATATGTCTCCAATATGGGGCATTGTGCAATTCCTTTAGTAAATTTCTCCTCAAATTCTCCCTATTTGGTACATACATCCTTCCAATGTCTTGCAAAATGCATTGATTCTCTATTTTATATCCTTTATACCTAGGATTCTAAGCATTCTCAAATAATGATTTTTTGACCTGATCATAAAATTCATCTCTTGGTAAAAATTTGATCACTTGATCCCTGAAAGTAATCTTGATAATAGCCACAATTACTATGTACCTTATATGGCTCAAGGCATTAGCTAAACTATTTTCCTTACCTTTGATATAATTGATATTGAAATAATAATTAGATAATAACTCTAATTATTGCCTTTCTCAAGCATTCAAATTCAGTTGGGTGAAGATGTAATTGAGTCTCAAGTTGTCAGTATTGAGATCAAACAATTTTCCCAATAAATAATGCCCCCAAACATGCAAATCATGCACAATTGATATAATTTATAATTCATGAGGGGCATGGTTCACCTCATAAGATTCAACTTCCTTGATTTATAGGCTACCACTACACCATCCTACATAAGGACTCCTCCAAGTCCATCGTCAGACGCATCTATGATCACTGAAAACTAACCTTTGGGATCAGGAACACTTAACAATGGTGCTAAAGTAAGCCTCATTTTAAATTCTTGAAAAGATAATTCAAACTTATCTAACCAAGTAAAACTTTTATTCTTCCTTTGTAGAGAGGTAATCAAATTAGATATCTTAAAAAAAATTAGAATGAATTTCCTATAATATCCCATTAATCCCATGAAACTTCTTACCTCATGGACATTCTTTGGTGCTAGCCACTCCATAATGAATCTTATCTTTGTTGGATATATTGAAATACCACCTACAAAGATAATATGTTTGAGATATTTCACTTTCTTATAAAAAAATGCACACTTGGACAACTTTCCATGTAACTTATGCTTATGAAACCATTGCAAAACCAATTTTAGATGTTGAATATGCTCTTATTCATCCTTGGAATTTATAAGAATGTCATCTATAAATACCAAAACAAAATGATCTAGATAATCTTTGTACACACTATTAATGAGATTCATAAACATTTTAGGAACATTTGTCAACCCAAATGGTAACATTGTGAACTCATAGTGCCCATATCAAGTTATAAATAGTGTCTTTAGAATATTATCATCTATTATCCTCAACTATGATATCTTGATGCAAGATCAATCTTAGAAATGATTGTTTCCCCTCACATTTGATTGAAAACATCATTTATACGAGGTAGTGGATACTTATTTTTGATAGTTACTTTATTCAACATTATATAATCAATACAAAGTATAAGCGTACCATCTTTCTTCTTGATCAATACAACGAGTGCACCCTATGATGACACACTAAGTCTTATCAACCCTTTTGAAAACAAGTCCTAGAGTTGATATTTCAATTTAACCAATTTATTGGTTATCATTTTATGTGTTGTCTTAGACTATGGTTCAGATCCATGTATGTGTTGATGGTCTAAATAGTACCACAGTTGAAAAGGAGATTGTTTAGGTCCTCTTTCTCAAACCTAGTTCAATATGGGAGTGAACCTAGGTTGTGGGTCGCCTGAAATTGTAATGAAATTAATTCAATAATAAAGTAGAATAGCAGAAATAGATCTAAGTATGATTGAAATATATTAGAATATATGATAATAGACAAGACACTTTGAGGGGGAAACCTCCACAAGATTCAATAAGAGGAAAATTTGCAATATGATGATAAAAAATTACCCACTACCTCCTATATATAGTCTAACTAGGCCATGGTTACTCCATAGGCTGACCTAATAACCAAATGAATGCATATAATAATGTGATATAGAATCAAAGAGGGATAAGTAAGCCACAATGCATCTATTCCTATCCTAATACATGTGATAGGTTAGGGGCATAAAGTGCCCTTCCCCTTGAAACCAACATTGTCCTCAACATTTAATAACTCTAGATGTTGTTGTAGAAAATCTTCACCTTCCCAAGTTGCATCTTCACTATTCAAGTTATTTCACTTGATAAGATATTCCATAATCTCTCTAGTTCACATCCTCTTAGTACATGTTTGGAGGATCTTATTTGGTTCCAAAATGACTCATCCTTCTTCATCTAGTTTTGGGAGCTCTGTTTGGGCTAAGACTTTCTATCCAATGACCTTATGCAAATAGGAAACATGAAATACTTGGTGTATATGAGATGAATGAGGTAAATTGAGCTTAGAAGCCACACTTCCAATTTTTTGTAGAACCTGATAAGGTCCATAATACTTAGGAGTAAGTTTTTTATCCTTTTTCTTTTGCTTCAAGGACATCTACTTGTAAGGATACAAACATAAAAATACCTAATCACCCACATCAAAATTTTACTCAATACAGTGTTGATCTACTTGTTGCTTCATCCTATTTTGTGCCAAGGCCAAATCCTCTCACAAACTAGACAAAACCTCTTGCTGATGCTAAATGTGCTCCTCCACATCTCAAACCTTGGTTTGCACCTTTAATGAAGAAGTGATGGAAGGTGGATGGTAACCATATAATGCTAGAAATGGAGACATTTTACAAGAGGTATGGAAAGATGTGTTATACTACCATTTTTCAAGTGGTATCCATTTAACCCATCATTCCTATTTATCTGATACAAAACAATAGAGATACCCCTCTAAACATTTGTTAACCACTTTTATTTGTTTGTCAGATTGGGAGTGGTACGATGAGTTATGAGCTAGCTGAGTACCCAAATAAGAAAATAGTTCAGTATAGAAATTAATAGTGAAAATAGGATCATGATCACATATAATTATTTTTGGGGTTCCATGTAATTTTAGAATTGCCTCCCAAAAAATAGTTGCTATTGTACTTGCTAAAAATGGGTGTGAGAGCACAAAAATGGGCATATTTTATAATCCTATCCATAATGACCAAGATAACATTCTTACCTTCAGAACTAGGTAACCATGTGATTAAATCCATGGAAACCTCCTCCCACCTTTGACTAGAAATTGCTAATGGTTGTAATAGACCTGGGGTCTGAACTGTCTCACCTTTATTATATTTTCATATCAAGCATTCTACCACAAACTTTTGTACATCTTCCTTGAGTCCTTCCCAAAATAATTCTTTCTTAATTCTGTGATAAGTTTTCAAGAACCCTGAGTGTCCCCCAATTGGAGATGCATGCAATTCCACAAGAATATTATTCTTAAGCTCTGAATCTTTGCACAAGTATAACCTACCCTTATACCATAGGACATTACCTTTCCATTCAAAATTTTGAGAGGCTAAAGTACCTTGCTGGAGATTATAAATCAAAACCTATGTATCCTTGTCTTGTTCCCATTCTAACCTAGCTTCATCCACCCAATCTACTTACAACATGGACATTGCACAAAGTAATGCTTTTATGTATGTATCTCATTTGGATAGTGCATCTGCTACTACATTATCTTTACCCTTCTTATAGATGATTTCAAAATCATAACCCAACATTTTGGTTACCCACTTTTGTTGTTCCTCAGATGATAATCTTTGCTCCAAAAGGTATTTGAGACTATCATGATCCATTTTCAACTTAAAGTGTCTACCCATCATATAGGGCCTCCATTATTTAACTGCATGAAGAATAGCCATCATTTCTTTCTCATAGACATGTTTTTTTAGATTCTTACCTTTGAATTAACATCTCTCAAATGCAATGTGTCTTCTTTCTTGCATTATTACTACTCCTAATCTAGATCCAGAAGCATCACATTAAATAATGAATTTCTTTGAGAAGTCTAGAGTAGCCAGAACTAGAGTGGTGCACATAGTTACTTTTAGTTTCTCAAATGCTTTGGTGGTGGCATCGTTCCAATATAAGGCATCCTTCTTTAGAAATGTAGTGAGTGGAGTTGTTATGCTGCCATAACCTTTCACAAATCTTTAGTAGTAACCTGTTAGTCCTAAGAACCCTTAGAGGTTTTTGGGAGTTTTTGGCATGGGCCATTCCATCATAGCTTTGATCTTCTGGGGATCAACTTTGACACCTTCATGGGAAACAATGTTACCTAGGTACTCTACCTCCTGTACTCTAAAGGCACATTTAGATGGCTTCCCATAAAGTTGATGCTTCTCCAAAACTAGCAACACCTATTTCACATGTTGTAGATGTGCTTCCCATGTCTGACTATAAATCAATATGTCATCAAAGAAAACTAGCACACAATTCCTTAGAAAAGGCCTAAAAATAGTGTTCATCAAGCTCTAAAAAGTAGATGGTGCATTTGTAAGACCAAAGGGCATTACCAAAAACTCATAATGGCCCTCATGCATTCTAAAAGTAGTTTTATGAACATCTTCATCCTTGATTCTAATTTTATGGTACCCTGAGCAAAGATCCAATTTTTTGAAATAATTAGCACCATGGAACTCATCAAGTAAATCATCAATTACTAGAATAGGAAACTTATCTTTGATGGTGTACTTATTGAGTTCCCTATAACTTGGGTACATCCTCCATGTGTCATCCTTCTTCTGCACCATGACCACTCATGATGAATATGCACTTTGGCTATGCTTGATGATCCCTGCCTCCAACATCTCATGGACCATCTTTTTGATTTCAATCTTCTATGCATATGGATATCTATATGGTTTGATATTTGGTGGTTGACTTCCTAGAAGTAGTTGAATATCATGATGATGTTCTCTTTTTGGTGGTAGTCCTTTTGGCATGGCCCCAACAATAAATGGGTGGTCATCAAGAATCATCTTTAGATTAGGATGTGTAGATTCCTGTGTGGGTTGAAATTTTATGGAAGATAATCATGCAATAATTCCCTCTACCCCCTTTTTTAGCATCTTAGTCATCTGATGTGAACTAATCAATTATGGATATTTTGCATATAATCCATGTAGTTAAAATTTCTACCTTCAAAATGAAAGTGCATGAATATTTCCTGAAAGTTCATCTCAATGGTACCCAAGGTTATGAGCCATTAGACTCCCACAAAAATGTCTGTGCTACCCATGGGAATAGCAAACATAGGATAATTGAGATTTTACTCACCCATAACAAGATTAATATTATGGTATTTGCCTAAATAATTAATTGTGCCACCATCTACAATCATGACCTAAAATTTTAGTACTAGGTAGATGAAGCAGTTCAATCAAGTGGCCAACTTATGGTTGATGAAGTTATGTGTGCACCCTAAATCAATCAATTCTATCACCTTCTATTTCTTGAAAAAACCCACCACCTTAAGATTTTGTGGAGTGCTCATACCTATAAGTTCATGATGAGAGATTGTAGGCTGGGAATCTTCAGGTATCTCCTCTATCTCTTTCTCATCATCATTGGAGGCATCATCTTCTTCTTCATCTTCATTGGATCCCTCAATGTAGAATAACTTATTCATAGCACATCTATGTCATTTGCTCCACTCTCTATCACAAGTAAAATATAATCCTTTTGCACACTTCTCTTCAATTTGTTGAGGGGTCGATCTAGTAGGTGGAGTAAATGTTAGGGTCGATATGCTATGATCTTTGAAATGAGTGAATGGCTGCTTCTTATTGGATATGAATTTTTCCTTAGATCTATGTGCCATGATAATAGAATCTAAAATCTTAAGTGGATTAAACATGTGTACCTCATGTTGAATGTGGTTCTTGAGTCCACCCAAAAATAGGTCATTCAAGTTCTCCTAAAAAATTATCTCTACACATAAGGATAGGTATTGAAAATGATGAATATAATCATTGATAGAGCTAATCTATCATAATTTTTCCATTTGGCTGAAGTAATTATCTATCAAATTATTTCCATAGTGTAATTGTAGCTCCTCTATAAAAACTGACTAGGTGACACTAAGAGTCATCTTTTTCTTTTGAGCACAAAACCATTGATACCAAATGAATTTATCAAGTTCAAGATACAAGGATGCCATGGTAACCTTATGTCCACCTAGGATATAATGCAGATCAAAAAAATTCTCCATTTGGTTGATATAATTGAGTGGATCTTTTCCATCAAATTTGTGCATATCCACCTTTGGTAACAAGTTCCTCTGTGGCAATGTAGTTGGATTTGAAGTAGTCTGGTTGGGAAAACCACCCTAGTGGGGTTGTGAAATAGTGATAGATGATTTAACTAATTATTTTTCAAAGTCATCATGATATCTATGAAACTATCTTGTATGGATTTCATTTAAGATTGTATGCCTTTCACCTCACTTTGAATGCCTTGCACACTATAGTCAAGCTAGCTCACTTTGTGATCTATGTCAGAGAACCCTGGTACAAAGGATATAGTACATCCCCCTTATGACTCCATCTCTTCCTTTTTAGGAGTGTTACTCAGAGTTTTATCACCCTTTCCTCAGCCTTGAGTTTGTGGATCTGCCATAAAAGGGCTTTACGATGTCGACCTTGATTGACACTTTTGACCCAACTTTGACCAAGTGAGTTTTGACTTATTTCGGCCTCAAATAAAAAAATACAAAGAACATACCCTAGATATTTTTTTATAATATTTCCAAAAAGTAAATAGCTTATAAAAATTCTTTGAATTGCACATTATAGAGAAATTTTATGAAAAAACCTAAAATGGAGATAACTTTTGTAAAACAAATCCCAATGATCTAAAATTTTAATGGAAGATTAATTTAATGATTTATCACATCTAGTAAACAAATTGTAGAGAAATTAGAAACCACGTTTTATATATATCCAAATTTAAAAAATTAGGGTTTCACCCACAAGATTGCCCAAATTGCAACTCTGATACCACTTGTAATGAAATTACTTCAACAATAAAGTAGAATAGTATAAATAGATCTAAGTATGACTGAAATATATTAGAATATATGATAATATACAAGACACTTTGAGGGGGCAACCTCCACAAGCTTTAATAAGAGCATAATTCACAACATGATGATAAACAATTACCCACTACCTCCTATATATAGTCTAACTAGGCCATGGTTACTCCATACGCTGACCTACTAACCAAATGAAAGCATAGATAAATGTGATATAGCATCAAAGAGGGATAAGTAAGCCATAATTCAGCTATTCATATCCTAATACATGTGATAGGTTAGGGGCATAAAAAAAATTAAGTCAGACCTTTAGATAAGGCCAACTTCCTTTTAGATCTATCACCTAAACTAGACTTAAGCTAACTCTTGCTTGGAAAAGGGAGAGAGATTGATAATGATACATGAAAGCATATGAAATGAGGTGATGCACCAAATGGTTTGATCCTTATATTTTAATAAGACACATTATAGGTCACCTTAAAGATTGATAAACATCACTTCATACACTCTTTAGTTAGCTTCCACATAAGTATTTCACAAAAATGCATGGACTAGCTATCAACCTAGTATGGGAGGGTAGTTGTCCACTTTCAATCTAACCAATAGACTATATATGCACTTAGAATGACATATGAGGAACACTAAAGAAATTTGTGAAGGTGAGAAATCTTAGATAGATGCAATGAAAACATGAATTCACTGAACCACATCAATGAACTTATGATACACACTTCAATTCAATTTGCACAATGAAAGAATTCAATATTTTATTACATCCAAGAGGTGCTACACTACAAATCTCATTCATAGCCTAGGAAATCCAAAGAAAGGGATATTATTCAAGTCTTAGAAGCTTATATTTATAGAAGAATAAGATAAGAGAGATGGATATCATGCATAAAAGGTTGGACCAAGGAGCATAGTGACCAAGATCCTACAATCTTTCCTAGCACTGATGTAATTATAAAAGATCATAATGTTTAAGATTACTTATATAAAATGGCCATAACAATTGTATTAGTCTCTTTCAATATTTTTTTGGCCTAAATTGGTGATCCTTATGATTATAATGGTGGTATCAAGTCGATTAAAATCTAAATTCAGGCATCAAAGTAGTTACAATAGCTAGATTAATTTATTGTTATCATGTTCCAACATGGATTTCTCCTTAATGGTTTGTCTTTTACATGAAATAATGGAAAAAGGGGTCATAATCATGCTAAAAGCTTTGGTGATGAACCTATTAACACTGATGTGTCTTCCTCCATGACATTCCTTTGAAATATTTACTCTGGTTTAACTTGGATCATGTTTTGACCTCTAATCAAAGTCTCCCAACTTCAACATTTAATATCAATCATTGATCTCGATCTGGGATTTGAAATTATGACACCTTTAGCCTTCATTATTGGCCATCAATCTTGATCTAAGCTTCTCATATTATGCCAATTATTATCTCCACATTCATTCCTCAAGATCTTACTAATTCTTTGACCTCTCATGCACCATTGATCTAATTTTGTATGATTAATGGCAAAACATAGATCTTCTATCAGTGTAATATGGTTGAGACACTTGTCACCCATAGATTTGTCTTCAAGATTCATTGACCTTTTGACCCATCACTCACTGTTATATCTAATTTATATGATGGATCATGCACCATCGATGTACTTGGGCCCATAGTCTCTGTCAGTCATTGTACACCATTATTTCTCTATTTAGGTACCCTACATATTAACACTTATCATTGATGCATTCAACCTTGGGTCCACTGACATTTTGACTTAATGCTCACCATTGATCTTAGGTGTATGATTATACACATGCCATGGATCTTCAAGTGCCATTGACATTGTCAGGTTACTGCTCACCATTGGATCTTGATTTAAGCTCCCACAATCTTTATACTTTTTAATTATATGTGGAAAATTTGAATTCAAATGGCTATTTGTCAGAACATAAACTTTATGTCCCTATGCACATCCCAGTTTGAATACTTATATCTTGAGATAAAAAGCTCAACAAGATACAAAAATTGTAGAGCATGATTTAGACATGAAGAGCTTCATATCCATGTGATCCTTTGGCTTTGAGAGGCTTCATGATTATACTTATAAAATGTGTAATCAAGCTAACTAGTCTATTTTTTCACAATGTTTGATGATGGTGTATAGTTATTATTGGCTTGCTCAAGTCATTTCTTGATAATGATTGAAGATTTATATCTATAGATAGAAATTACACCAAGGTAACAAATTTTTAAGGAAATATTAGGACACAAAAGACATCATCTTTAGGAACTCTTGAGAGTAGCTTGATTCACATTTCAAACTAACATGATATGCTAAGTTTCAAATGAGAGGGTGATAATTTGACATGTGGAGGAAAAATTGACAACATTCTAGTGACTTATCTAGCAAGAATGCCTTCTATTCTAGAAAACCATACCATCTACATGACTTTTGGACTTATAAATAATGACATGTTCTATTCATGGCTATAAATAACCCCTTTAACTTGCAAAGATAATGAATTCCACCAAAACAAGTAAGGAAAAAAATACAATATGGAAGCTAACTAAATAAAGCAAAAGCAAAAAAATAATGTACTAGGATAACACTTAGAGGAAAGCCAAAAAAAATATGTATAGGTAGCTTAGCTTCCTTAATAGAAATATTTCAGATGCATCCCATTAACTAGGATAGGAATCTCCTCGCCATCTATCCTTGAAATTTATAAGGCATTGTGATATTTCCAAATTGAAATTATGTATGGACCTCTCTAAAGAGATTCAAATTTTGTATGCCTTCTTGGGTTATTTTATCCTCATCCCACTTGAGGACCAAATCTCCTTGTTTGAAACTTTGTGAGGAAGCTCCTTTGTCAAAGTCCCTCTTCACTTTTTCTTAATTGATTTCCATGGCTAGCATGGATTGGTGTGTTATCTCTTCCAACTCCATAATCTTAGCATATATGATCTCTATAAGTTTATTTCCCAATAACTCAAGTTGATGCATCAGTTCTATGGTAGAAAATTCAAGAGAAATAGACATTCTTTCTTCCTTACCATATAATAGCTTGTAGGGGGAGTTGGTTATTGACTTCTTGTAGGTGATCTTATTAACCCATAGATATAACTTCAATTTGAGATGCCATAACCTCTGGTTATCTTCAATGGTCCTTCTTAGGATCTTAATAGGTTCTTATTAGTTGACTCGGGGAGGCCATTACCTTTGGGATAGTAGTTAGATGAGAGGGATAAATACCATCTTGTAGATATCTTACCAAATCATGATATTATCTAAAAGGTGAGGTATGAACAGAGGTAACTTCCTCATCAGTTGACACCATAACTACCTCATTGACTTCTTTTAAGTCTTGGGCTAGTTGCTCACAAATCCCTCTACATCTAGCTAGCTTTGTGACTTTGATCTCCACATCATACTCGATTATATTTGTTATCCAACCAACTCTTTTATCATGTATGTTCTTGTTCAAGATAAACTCCTTGCATTTGGATGTGTAACCATTAAGTTTATCTTAATGTTAGACAACAAGTATCTATTTTTTTAGGGACCTTATAACATTAAGTACATCCTTTTCAAAAAAATAGTACCTTGTTTCATATTATTCCAAGCCTTGATAGAAGAAGGCTATTGACTACTCTAAGGCCTCATGATTCTACTACATAAAAATTCCTAAAATGGTGTCAATGTTAGAATAGGTGTACATAATGAAGTCCTTTGAGAAATCTGGGTTCATTAGTGTAAGATCACTAGCCGTGGATTTCTTAATTTCCTCAAAACTCCTTACTCTTTCCTTGGACCGATTGAATCTCTGATTCTTATTTAGCATGGTTGTAAGTGGTTTAGCTAAAGTGAAAAAATATGAGACGTATCTTCTGATAAAATTGATCTCCCCTACGAAATTTTGTAAAGATTTTTTATGAGTGGGCAAGGAAAGTGAAATAATTGAAGATATTATTTTAGGATACATGCTTAAAAAATGCTTTGAAACTATATGTCTAAGGAGCTTACCTTCATGAACTAAGAAGACACACTTTCTAGGATTCAAGGATACCCCAAATTTCTTACACCTTTTAAACACTTGGTCTATGTGAACCATGTGCTCACTCACATTCTTTGAAAACACTATTAAATCACTCAAATAGAATAACAAATACTTATTAATAAGGACCTAGAATGCCATATCCATGGCTCTCTAAAACATTTCTCCAACATTGGATAAACCAAAGGCCATCTTTTTATATACAAATGTCCCCCACTTTCTGGTGAAGGTTTTCTTGAATTGGTCTTCTTCCTTGACCAAAATATGGTTGTAACCATTATATCCATCCAACAAGGAGAACCTTTCTAAATCTACAACTAAATTTAAAATATGTTCCATAGATGATAGTGGATAGTGGTCTTTAAGGGAAGCCTTATTAAAGTCATGAAAGACAACACACAATCTTATTTCACCATTATATTTCTATACTGGGACAAGATTTGCCACCCAAGTTGAGTACTTGATTGGAAATATAATAGATGACTCAATGAATTTATGAAGCTCAATTCTCATCAAAGGCTTAATCTTAGGATTAATGGGCCTTTGTCTTTATCTTCCTAGATTAGTTTCATCTTTTAACTCAATGGTGTGTTGAGCTAGACTTGGGTCAAATCCCTTGAGATCACTCTATTACCATGAAAATACATCGACAAAATTTGCACATAACTTAATGAAATCTTTTTTTAAAAATAAGTGCATACATTACCAATATTTAGGTTCTTACCAAGTATAACTTCCACACTAGCATAGTGTTCTTATTTTATTGAGAAAGATGAATTTTTTTTCCTTAGCTCATCATCACCATTAAATATGTTTTCAAGTGTGACCAATTCCTTGAGAAACTTAATTGTTTTTAGTTTCACAATCTGATCACCATATTGTTGTAAGAATTTTGACTGATTTCTTGAAAAAAAACTCAACTTCCTCTTATAATAATCTAACTATCATCTTCAAACATTTGAAAATTATCATTGTTATCTAAATAGAAGTAATTACAACCAACTTAATGTTTTGTTGGACATTTTCACTTTATATATCAGCTGGGATACTAAATTAAGCCCCAATGACAACCAACATGTTTGCATGTTTGTTTTCATCTCTTGGTATTGCCTGAATGTTGAAAGCCTAAAAATATTCAAATAGGTCCCATACACTATGATTATAATATCTAAGAAATGGTTTTTTTCATATATAAAGACCTCTCACTTGGTTAACTACAAGTTAACTATCACCAAAGACTTGTGAGGCATTCTTTGCAAACCATGAACTAGTGCCTCATATTTAACAACCTTGTTTGAACAACCAAATTGGAAATTAATATATGATAAGTACCTTTGTTTTTTTATAAATAAACATCATTCTATCCCCAATACCATACTTAGTCCTTGAACCATAAAAGTATAATTTTTAAAGATCATCATTAGAGTCATAATCCTTCACCAAGGTTGGAATTGATGCATCTTTCTCATGCAAGCAATAAACACCAAGCCCTTATTATTAAATTATCGTATAAGGATCATATTAATGTGATCTAGAGGCCCACTCATGAAGGAAAAAATTTGGAATCCCATCTAAAGGTGATTCATTTTCCCCTACGCTATCTTCTATCACCTCATCTAAGATAAAGCAATTGGTGTTTACAACACTTCGCATATATGGTTCTAAATGGAACCATGAAATAGGTTCAAAATGTATGGTTATCTTATTTCCATACCTGGTATTGAACATCAAATATGTCCAATCAGATTATAAGTATCCTCTCATTTTTTAGGTAAAGTCCCTTGATAGACACATGGAAAAATATGGAGGCAAGTCCATCACAACTACATCCTATTGAATGGTAATATTGGGACAATCATGTAAAGTAAACTTCATACCTTTAATGATTCCTACTATATTTTTTGGTGAACCATCCAATTTCAATACTCCTTTACTATTTGGTTTATAAACAAGACCAAGTTTATCTATAATTTACTTAGGCATGATAGTGTTACTGGCTCTATTGTCCACCATACAATTATGAACTAAATAGTCACCAAATATCAAATAGAGGTAGAAGGGAGGAATTTTAATTGAATTTACCTAAAATTTATCCCCTTTTTCAATTTTGTGTACCTAATGTACTTGATTATTCATTAGTTGGTCTGAACTAGTTAGGACAACTCCTTGTTGCTCAACTAGTTATAGAGACACTTAAGAGCTAAAAGCTCTTGGATGAGAATATGTTTTTATCCTATAATAGAAATGGAATCCCACATGTTAATTATGACATTGGTTGTCTTCATTTTATCCACTATGTTAAATAAATATCCACTAAGCTTTGGCTACATCTTTTGAACCACTAGTTATTCATGAACTAGAGGTATTTGAGGGACCCTCCCATCCTCTGCATTCTAAATTTTTTATGTTATAGGGGTAGCAAGTTGATTTTTTTAACTCTTAAAAACAACATTAGGAGTAATTGAAGAATTATCCACCTCCTTAGCCTCATCAATGGATCTTATTTTAGCTCTATTTACATTTACAACTTCACCATTTAAAATTCTAGTCTCACCACCATGATTGAATGCAACATAATCATCCATTTGCCAATTTAAATTAATGGCATCAAGTTTCCATTGAAAATTTTTATCCTCTCCTTGGGGTACCAAATTTATCTCTTGATACTAGCCTCCTTGAAAAGGAAAATCTTCTTATGTGATGTGTGGCATAGTAATGTTTTATGGTACCAAGTCTTGGTTTTGAACATCATTGAAGTTGGATGGATGCTAATTTGAGTCATGCATCAAATTATTTTGAGGAGGTTTGGGAACAATAGATTTTAAACTTCCTGATATATTAGGGTCAAGATTTTCATATGGTTTAGCTAGAATCATGGCTCCTTATGATTGGTAGGGTGGTATATATTCCATAAATCCTTGATAAGGAGGCCTTTGATCTTTGAAGGGATGATAAATATACTAATTTTATTATTGATAATTCCTACCTAGGTATTACTATCTTTTGAGTTGAACTATTTCATTCCAAAAATATTCTAACAGACTTTTCAATTCTCCAGTCTCACTAACATGACTAGAAGGGGATATAAATTAGGATTTAATAGATGGGATAGGAGTTATAGATGGGATTTTAGGAATTTTAGGGGTTGGTATAGATTAAAAATATAGTAATATAGGCATTAGAGGCCTAGGAGATAGCTTACCAGCTTGTATCAAACTATTTTTTTCTCTTATGGCAATATCATAAGTATTTGGCAAGGTATTTCCACCCATTGACTGTATCATCATGTTGATATCAAAATTAAGGGCATTTAGATAGTATAAGAAGGCATATTCTAGGGATGATCTAATCATTATAGGAATCTTAGTCCATATCTTTTTGAATTTGAGGTTGAAATCAAAAAAGAACTCATGGGGAGCTCTTTGAATGGTAGTCAGCTACTCAAATAATGATAGGTGGTTAAATTTATCCTCAAATTATCTGACTAAGGTTGCACCTAAATAATCATAGGTAGTAATGGAATTCAATGGTAGATTTTTATACCACTGTAATGTTTTTTCTTTGAAGGAATCAATAAGAAATCTGATAGCCACATTATCTTGAACAACACTGTGAATGGAGCAAAGGTTGGCAACATCTTGTATATGCTCAATAGTAGTTATTTGATGTTCTCATGAGAATAATAGGATAATCTTAATGGTATGCACATGAATGCCATCATAATGGGACAAATTTAGTTGACTAAATTTATTGAATGGGACAAACACTTGATTCCTAATATCCATCTAGGTAGTGGGGATTGCACTACTAAAGGTAATAAGATGACCAAGAGATGAATATTGATTTTGGGTATAATATACTTTCCTATTAAATATTAATATCTTATATTTAATAGAAGGTATCTCAATAAATTCAAGGGGAATACTTTTACTAGCTAACCTTGTAGTAACCTTTGGCATGAGAATATTATCTTACAACTTGAAGGATCTTTAGCTTCTGATGATAGTGGATCTTTTTTGTTATTTTAGATGCTTCTCCTAATCTCCAAATTTTAGTTATCACAAAGAGAAAGTGTCCCATGAGGCATACCAAAAATATTGGTGGACTAGATTGTTCACGTCCTCTTTCTCAAACCTAGTCTAGCATGGGACTGACCCTAGGTCGTGGGTTACCTAAACTTGGGTTAGACCTCTAGAAAAGGTTGGATTAATTTTGGATCTATCACCTAAACTAGACCTAAGCTAAATATTTTTTATAAAAGGGAAAGATATTGACAATGATACATGAAAGCATATGAAATGAGATGATACACCAGATGTTTTGATCCTTATATTTTCATAAGACACACTATAGGGCACCTTCAAGACTAATAAACATCACTTCATTAAATATTTGGTCAGCTTCCACATAAGTATTTCATAAAAAGCCATGGATTAGCTATCGATCTAGCATGGGAGGGTAGGTGTCCACTTCAAAACTGGCCAACAGACTATAAATGCACTTAGAATGACCTGTGAAAACTAAAAAAGCACTTCATTAAGGTGAGAAAACTTAGATAGTGGAAATGAAAACATGGATTCAATTAACCACATCAATGAACTTATGAGACACACACTTTAATTCAGTTTGCAAAATGAAGGAATTCAGTCTTTTATTGCATCCAAGAGGTGTTATAGTAAAAATCTTGGCATAGCCTAGGCAAGCCAAAAAAGGGATCCTTTTCAAGGCTTAGAATCATGTAATTATATCAGAATAGGATGAGAGAGATGAAGATCATGAGTAGAAGGCTAGAGGAGGGAGCATAGTGATTAAGATCTTGTAATCTTTTCTAGCACTAATTTAGTCATAAAATATCATAATGTCTAAGAATAGTTCTATAAAATATCCATAACAACCATATTATTCTCTTTCATTCTATTTTTGGCCTACATTGATGTTTTTATGGTTAAAATGGTGATATCAATTCATTTGAAATCCAAATTTTGACATCAAAATAGTTACAATATCTAGATCAATATGTTATGATCATGCTTTAACATGGATTGCTCCCTATTAGTTCATCTTTTGCATGAAATAATGGAGAAAAGGTGTCATAATCATGTTGTTAGCTTTGGCAATGAACCCATTAATGCTGATGTGTCTACCTCTGTGGCATTCTTTTGAAATATTTGCTTTGGTTCAATTTGGATTGTGTTTTGACCTCCAGTTGAAGTCTCCTAAATTTGAATTTTGATATAAATCATTGATATCAATGTAGGATTTGAAATTATGACACCTTTGACCTTCATTATTTCCCATTGATCTTGATTTGCGCTTCTCATATTATTCTAACTGTTAGCTCTGTATTCATTCCTTAGGATCTTGACGACTCTTTGACCTCTCATGCACCATTGATCTACTTTTGTATATTGAAACATGAACCATAGATATTTTATTAATTTAATGTAGTTGAGATAATTTTCACACACATATTTATCTTTAAATTCATCAAAATTTTAACCCATCACTCATTGTTAAATCTCCTTTCTATGATGGATCGTACACCATTGATTTGCTTGGGCTCACTGACTTTATCAGTCACCATTATTAGATATCTATTTAAGTACTTGAGATATTGACACTTGTCATTGATGCACTTAAACTTCGGTCCATTAACCTTTTGACTTGATGCTTACTATTAATCTTAGGTGCATGATCAAATGTGCACTGTTAGATCTTCAAGACCCACTGACACTTCTAGGTTATTGCTCACCATTGGATCTTGACTTAATATCCCATAATATTGACACTTGTAAAATCTACATTAAACCTAGGAACATTTGAATTAAAATGGAAATTTTCCATAGCTTAAACTTGATATCCTTATTCACGTCCTACTCTAAAAGTTTATCTTTAAAAACTTATATCTTGAGATAACAAGTTCATCAAGATACAAAATTTTCAAAGAATGAATTAGGCAAGAATAAATTCATGTTCATGTGATCCTTTGGATTTGAGATGGTTCTTGAGAATACTTATAAAATGCACAATCTAGCTGACCAATCCATTTTTCATGGCATTTGATGATGGCCTAGTTCTTCTAGGCTTGTTCAAGTTATTTATTGATCATCTTTGAAGGCTTATATATATAGATAGAAATTACACCAAGGCAGAAAACTTACAAGGAATCATTAGGGTACAAAATACATCATCTTAAGGAACTCTTAAGACTAGCCTAACTCATAAGGAAAACTAGCATGATATGTTAAGTTTCAAATGATAGGGTGATAATTTGAACTGTGGTGGAAAATTTGACAATAGTATGATATCTATAGAGAAATAAAACTCATATTTGGGAGGCAATCTTTGGAATTCATCCAAAACCACATCATAAAATTGCCAAGGAATAGATAATCTATAATTGATTATTCCTTAGGTTCCTCTATTTCATTTATCTTGACAATAAATGATTGGTACCCTTTTCCTTGAGCCTTCTTGAGTTGTATTATAGAAATATACCTAAGTCTATGCTCTCTTTTCTCACCTTGAATTTGTGTCTGATTTCCAAAATCATCTAAACACTCAACCTTCTTCAAGTAGAAGTCAACCTTGGATTTGTGCTTTGTAAGCTAGTTGACTCCTAGGATCACATCATATGACCCTAGTGGTGCTTCATAAAGATCCCCTACTATTATGAATTCAAGAAACCTAATCTTAGCTTCAACTAAACACTTATCAAATTTGACCTTTGACTCATTTCCATATTGTACTAACCATGCATTTGTCATTACTTGATATTTTTTAGATAACTTTTTTAGTATTTCAAGAGAAAACATATTTTTGTATCTCCTATATCTAACAAAAATGGAAACTAGATATTCAAATGAAATACTTGATAGTTAAATGGATGAATTTTGGAATTCAGCCTTTTGATTATCAACTATGGCATGAATATGTTGCTAAAACATTCCCTACTAAGGATCATAACCTTTGTTCTTTGACTTATCTTGGGTACACTCATGACTGAAATGCTCACCTCCATAATTGAATCAACCTCTAGGTGGTACCTTCCTCTCACACTATTTGTTTCCCTTAAAACCTCCTTTGAAACCATTACCTCATTTCTTGTTACCTAAACCAATATTGAATCTAGTATTCTGGCTCTTGAACTAACTCTTGGAGTCTCCACTCCTCTGCTTCAATGTAATTTTCAATGTTGGTTTAGAACTTCCAAAAAAAATCTTAAACTTGTCTCTGACCTAAACAAGAGATTTTAACTTTTGTTCCTATTTGACTACCTTCTCAAATACCTGGTCTATGGTAGATGGTCCATGAACTTCCACCTCTCCACCAATATTGGGACTTAATCCCATGATGAACTTCCTAATTTTGAACCTTTCATCAGCTTAATATTGAGGTACATACTTTAAAAGTTTGGTGAACTATTCCTAGTACTCATTCACCAATAGGTCTCCTTGGTTAAGATTCTAATAATATCACAAACTACTCCCATGTAGTGGCGTTTAAGTTAAGATTAATTTCTAACTTCTTATTGGCCCACCACGTAGATGCTTTTCTAACCAATTGGTAATCTTCCCAAACTACTTTAATGATCTTAGAGTAGTTTCAAATCTCAAAATACTTCTCTATCTTAGTAAACTATGCTTAAGTTCTATCTCCCATAATGGTTCCATCAAGCTTAGGTAGATTAACCTTTTTCATATCTCTAACCAATTTCATAGATAGATGTGCTCTTGCATCTTGAGGCATTTACTCATGCCTTTACTCTTGATGGATTTATTACTCAATAGGATGCTCTTTAGGTGCAACCTACTGGGATTCCTCATCATGTCCATGAATTTCCTATTAGATGGCTACAATTGGGTCCCTAGTCTCATTCATGGTTACAAGAATATGATCCAGATTTATTTCTTGCTTAATGGCAAATTGGTCAGGATCAAACAAAGGGTTTTTATTAATTACATCCAAAGGACACTCATTAGATAATAAGCATGAACCATTATCCTTTATGGTAAACATAAGGATATGAAATCATTAGTTGTCTAATTAAGTTTTATACTTTGATCCACAGCTCTGATATCACATGTAACATCCACACTAGGACTTACTAGAATAATGTAATAATTTTTTTAAATTTTTTTATTCCACATATTATTTCATTATTTTTCACCATGAGAATCTAATTATTAACCCTATTATTATTTGGCATGATGACCCTAGTGGCCAATTTAAAGGTCTCTACTATCTTTGCTTCAAAGGAAAAGGGTAATCAACCTTTTTGGTCTCATGCCTAGATTAAGGGGCTCATCCCCAAAATTTAAATCTTCTCTTGGACTCTACTTCAAAATAAAATTTTGACCCTTGACAATTTGCAAAAAAGAGGTATAAATGTGGTTAATAGGTGTATTTTATGCAAAAATGGATTTGAAGATAGAGACCATATGTTTTTCAATTGCTCTTATACCCAGCTAGTCTGGACTGAGATTCTTAATTTTTGGGGTATAAAATGGGTCCATCAAAACAATGTGGAACTCTCTTTTAAAAACTAGTGTTGCCCCTCTAAGGATCTTGATGCTCTTTTTCTTTGGAAATTAACTCTCCCTCATCTCTGGTGGGGTATTTGGAAAGAAAGAAACAATAGAATATTCAGGAGTAAAGAACTTCTAGGATGGGTGCTTGGTCAGAATATCATTAGAGCCATCAAGGAGAACTTTAAATCCCAGAGGGATTCTGATCAAACCTTTCAATTTGATAACCCTTTATGATTTGAAGGGTCAAATTTGAAAAATGATAATCCAAGATCGATCATAAAATGGTATGTTCCTCCTAATGGATGGATCAAAGAGAATTTTGATGGAGCAGCTAAGGGAAATCTAGGAAGAGTGGGATGTGGAGGGGTCTTGAGAGATCATGTAAGAAATGTAATTGATGCTATTTCTATCCCAATTGGTAATTCAAATAGCCATATTATTGAAGCTACTTCAACCCTCTACACTATTAAATTAGCTATTGAGTTGGGGTATTCCAAATTATGGTTGGAAGGTGATTCTTTAAATATTATTACTACCCTAAATAATAAAAATTCAATCTCATGGTCTATTGAGGCTATGGCTATGGAAATCAAAGCCTTACTTCAAAAATTTGAAAAAGTGACCATATCCCATACATATCGAGAAGCTAATGGGGTCACTGACTAGATAGCCAATCATGCTATTCAAATGGGGCATAAGGTGAGGTGGCATGATGAATTACATAAGCACGTGGATCTTAAACTACTTATTAATTATGATGCCATTCATTCCAAAGTGGGAAAGATTTGCTTGGATTAGCAATTTAATGATTTGGTGGAGTGGCCTTATGGTTGTTAGATTACCTTCCCCGAGGAGGTACATTCATGAGAATGTAATGTGGTTGCTGCATGTATCATCAAAAAGGTGAATTCCATTTCAAGTAACAAAAATAGGTTCCTTTCTGACTTCTGTGTTTGGGTGCTTCTAGTTTTTTGTTTGCTTTGCAATATGAGGGGTGAACCGCAGAAGCAAGAGCCCAAAAAATGTGAAGAATAGAAGGCTAGATAGGATGTATGGAATATTCTATAAAAAGGGAAGGTGCTCAGTTATATAGAGTGTTTGCATGGCTTTAAACCCCATGTCATTACTGCCTTCTTTAAAAATTGGGTTGATGACAAAGTTACTCTCCACAGATTCACTGTGAAGCTTACTGAGGACTTCATTGCTGAGGTCACAAGGCTTCCCATGGGTGGTATTAAGTTCTCAAAATAGACAAGTATCTCCAATGCGACCTAAAAACAATTTTGAATATGGATGCAGAGGAGAAGTAACTGAAAAAGAATGGAGACTTATTTGATGTGGAACAGATAATAGGAACTTGGTGAGATGTGCTATGTTGTATCCATGAGTACTTTATCCTTGATGGTAGGAATAAAAGATTTCACAAATTTCATTTTGTTTTTCTCAACCACTTTAGGCACAAGGATATAATTTCTTTCCCTTTCTATCTGCATTTTTCATTGCTTCAAAGCTTGTATGCCCATAGGAAGAAGGAGTCTCATCCCATTTTACATGAATCTCTAATACTTATCATAGAGGGTTTTTGTAAAAATAAATCCATAGCTTTGATTCCTTTCTCTGAAAAACATAAGGGTTCTAAAAAGTGTAACAAGGAAGAGAATGTTAAAGGGATAGAAAAGGCAAAACCTAAACCCTCTAGTTCTCAAAAACAAATTGTAGAAGAGGATTTTGAGTTGGAGAGTATTGAAAGTTCTGAGAAGGATGTCTTGAAGGAAGATGAAGGGATGGATGTTGGGGAGTTCAGCTCCAATTTGGATGGATATCTGAAAACTAAAGGAAAATTTGAGAAAGGGAATGAAGAGGATACAATTGAGGGAAACTCAGAATAGAGCAATTCTAAAAATGAGGGTAATCAAACTATGTCCAGGGAAGGTGATAAAGACAAAGATATCTTAACTGATGATCTAGTTTCTATGAGAGAGGAAGATCATATGGTTCTGGCTTTTACTCCTGCTATGGAGATTGGGGGACAAGAAGAGGAGGACCCTGTTAAGCATGAAGACCCTGTTGAGACTAGAGAGGACAAACTGATGGATAGGGAGGAAGAAATTGAAAAGGTTGATTCCCCTCCACATGAGATTGTAGAAGACATTTGTGAATCTCTACAGAGGGAAACCAAACTTTCCTTCCTACATGCTACCAAGTTCAAAGCCGACTCTATTCTCCAAGTTGATTCTTGGATCTATAATGAAATAATGGGGCTGAAGAAGAAAGTGGAAACAATGCAACACAATCAGGATGTTGATCAAACCAAAATTAACCACTTGGAGATGCAAATGAGAGATATCCTAGAAAAACTTAAAGATTATGATCATAATCTTAGAATGCTCATCAAGGAAAGTAGAACAAAGATGGAGCAGGTAACATCAAGCATTTTTGCTATTACAGCTAACCTCGATAAAAGAGCAAATGAAGAAACAATATCCTTAGAGGGTCTAAGTAAGAGGACAAGGTAGAGTTTGAGGAAGAAAGCCTTGCAAGCTACTTCTACTTTGGCTACTAAATCCATTCAGGATACTACTATGATAGGGAAGGAGGCTGTTAAGATGATCATGGATTTGTAAAAGAAGACTAGGGTCTTCTTTGCTTGTTTTGTTTCTATTCTGGTCTTTTCTACTGGTTGATGCAACTGGTTTTTGTTTTGGGTCATGTTTCTTGGTTCTTGGTCAAAAACCTTATTTGAGGTTCCAGGTCCTTGTAAAACCTGGGTACTTTTATTGAACTATGTTTGTGGTTTCAAGTCCCTGTAAAACCTAATTTTGATGCTGCTCTTTAGTAGGTTTCAAGAATGCTTTTCTTGGTGGTTGTTAATGTTTTATCCTTTTTGATACTATTAAAGGGTTTTGGGGTCCCTTCAAAACCTTCTTTTACCAAAATCTAAAACATACTAAATAGGTCAACTATAAAATAAACATGTAATATCTACCAGTTATTGATCATTGTCATCATATGAAATAAAACATAACTACATATAGAAATTATTTACATATTTTCAACCATTGTTGGTAAAATAATATATCTATTACTATCAATGTACAATGAGTAAATAATTATATTTCATCAGGATTAATATTTTAATAATAATAAATACAATACAAGATACAAGGATCCACAGAGCATGATTCTCAGGAACTCTAGTATATATGGTAATCTCAAGTGTAGTCTCCAAATAATTACTATTATGGGAAGGTAGAGCATCATATGAGTGATTTTACACACCAACCATAGACCATCAATCCCTCTCACAATCTCCTAAGTAGTTAGTGGGCCTCCCTTCACATATGGTTAGATAATGATAGTACAAGAATCTAGAGAGACAAGATAGTACCCATGTGTTATTAGATTTCTAATACATGATGTGTACCATAAATAAATATGGTTGAACATGATATTGCATAAACATGTAAATCATACATATGAAATGACAATGTTTAACTAAACATTACTTAGGCCAAAGTTTTTCATATAGTTAATAATCTCTAGGATCAATCAAATTCATACACAACACTTCATCAGATTACCTTCATCTAACTTTGGTGATGCTAAGTAATCTAGTGAAGTCTGTCTCACTACTTATTTAGTACCATCAATGTGATATTTTGTTAATATAATATATAACCAAAAGATTCATATGGATTACTTCTAATTAGTAGGCATACAACATGCTAAACACATGAATAATAAAAAATATATAAATTTAATACGTTAAATGTATGTAATGAATCTAATTAAATTATTTATCACATAAATAAGTATGGTTTATACTAATTAGGTATAATTTATACTTAGACTGCATGTTTCTAAATTTCATAAGTAAATTCAAATGTAGTATGGTTTATACTAATCAGGTATAATTTATACTTAGAGTGCATGTTTCTAAATTTCATAAGTAAATCCAAATGTAGTACATTCTATGATAAATAATAATATCACAGTCTATTATTTTTATGTATACCTTAATCAATTACAAATAGCTAGTCATAATAATTTTAGAGATCAAATATCTCATAAACAAAGTCTTATCTCACATGAAACAAAATATTTCATTCATACAACTTGTACTTTTAGGTGGATATATGCATATAATCATAGTATCCAATCCCTCAAGATTCTATGAATTAATTTTAAAATCAATAAAAATTATAATTATAGGCACACATCCCAATGCAAAAATATATGCTATATATGTGTATGGGTACGGTAGCTCCTCATACATATATATTTCATATATCAATGTAATTTTACATTTTAAATACATACATAATATGTACTGAATAAATATAGTTATTCATACATAAAAATACTATTATGTAATATCATAATAGTCTATTTCTTTAATTTTCACTATGAGCTATGAAATATTAAAAAAAACATTGAATATTTATCTATTCATAGAATATCCTTCAATATAAACACATGATTTCAACATTCTCAAGCCTTGTTTTCCCCTTTTTGGTGTCATTATGTTTACATACAATTTAGTTGATAACTATTGTGTTATAATCAATTGCTAACTTAAATATAATATTATATCCTTTTCATATACTATAGGTTTATACTTTTCTAAGTTCATAACTATCAATTTAAATCCAATTCACATCTATCTCAGAATCTTTTAGATTCACTTAACAACCTATCCATTTCATATAATTTATAAGTATTTAACTTAATATAATCTATCACCATTTTATAAACTATAACACATAATTTATTCCATGTCTGACTCTATCATATGTCTTTTATTTAAATTCATGCACTAAAGGATTCCAAACTATGCTA